>JAHNEJ010002002.1:0-266616 GCA_022559845.1 Amorphophallus konjac
GTCGGTTTAGGCAATCTGCTTGATCTTCTTGGTTGAACCTCAGGTGTGATAAACTCTGGTTGCACTACAGTGTTTTTAGGATTTCTTTGAAATCCCTTCAACACATCATCTTTTGAAATTTCCTCCAACTCAACATGTTCAGATTTCTGAGATTCTTGACATGCATCTTCAGATTTCATGACAGATCTATCCTTGTATAATAAATTCTCATTGAATATAACATTCCTTTCTCTAATGATTTTCCTATTCTCATTATCCCAGAAACGGTATCCAAAATCATCAGAACCATATCCAATGAAAAAACACATTTTTGACTTGGGGTCCAACTTATCTCTGTCATTGGAATCAATATGCACATATTTTTTTTGTAAAAGACCGACCAACAGGATTAGAATCCGATCGAGTGCACCCTCCCCCAGAAGGGAAAAATATTCTCACTCCCCCAGATTAATCCTATGGTCCTGATTTTATTGATTGAATGAGAGAATACAATAGCTTCGGGGCATACCCCTGTGTGAACAATCAAAGGTAGAAAACAAGAAGGGAACCTATACAATGATGGGGATATACCCCTGTAAGAACAATCAAGAGTAAAAGAATAAAAACAAGGAAAAGACCACTTATCTAGTTACAATTGCGCAAAGTGGGCAATCCTGCTTTGTCCATCTTGAGGGCCCCCCTTGCCAAAATTGGAAGGTCCCTAGTATGTGTAAAAATAGAGTTATTTTGGATACCACAGGCATAAGATGCCAATGCATCTGCAACTTTATTTCCTTCCCTGTACACATGCTGCACCGTGCATCCACAACCACTAAGAAGTTCCAAAATTTTCCCCCACCAAGGCATGACAGTCCAATTGGGAGTCACACCTTTGTGAACAGCATCAACTAGTAATGCACAATCTGAAAACACAGTTGCTATGTTTAAATCACCCTACTTTTCTATGGATAGACCATCGTGTAGAGCCCTTGCTTCAGCAAGAAAGCTACAGCACCTGCCATAGTGAAAGGCAAAGCCAATGAGCATATTGCCTTTGGCATTCCGGATGCAACCCCCACCTCCACACAAACCCGGGTTTCCTTTTGAAGCTCCATCAACATGTATTGTCAGCCGATCAAAAGCCAATCTGCAGGTCACCAAAATTGGTTTTTGACCTCCACCCGGGGAAAGAGTTGATAGAAGGCAAGCTTACTAGCTTTGACTGAAGACAAAGGAATATTGAAGCACTTCTTTTCCAAAACATAAGAAATGGAAGAAACAATACATCTCTTAATATCACTTATATGATGAGGCTTATTTTCAAACCTGATAGCGCATCTGGATTTCCAAATACTCCACAGCATTAGAATAACAGCATAGAGGCCAATGAAACTAAAAGCAGATTTCATGTTTGTGACTGTTAAGATATTCCAGCACCGGTTTGTTATGTGGTCATTAAGATATATCTTCTCACTGATCAAAGGAGGATCCACGACCACAGCTCAGATGCTAGCTCACCAGAAATAAAAAGATGGTTTAAATCCTCCTGAGCAGGAACTTGGCAACAGTCACATTTGGAAACAAATGGGATACCACAGTCAGCCACCCTTCTGTCCACAGGCACAGCTCTGTGTATTAATTTCCATACAAAAGAGGCTGCTCTAGGATTAAAGGAAGAATGCCATAATTTGATCCAAGGCCGCCTGATATTTCCACTAGTGCGGAGAAGATTGTAAGCAGACTTTGTGGAAAAATCCCCCTTGGTAGTGCCAGTCCAGACACAGGCATCTGCTGCATTATGGAGCCGGGAGCTATAGAGTTGATTGTCAGGACACACCTGCTTCTAGACTTCATATTGAGGATTCACCAGGACCTCTTTAACAGAGGCTAGAGGGAGAGCTTGCTGGCTGGTGGCCTCAAAAGCCAAGACAGAATGTAGGATAGGACCATTACCTGTCCAATTGTCCCTAAAGAAATCAATATCAGCCCCATCTCCTAAGAACCACTGAGTTTTACTTATAATAAGGTTCTTCACTTGATGAAACACATTTGATGGCAAACCCACAGGGAAAGGCTTCATACATTCTGAAAAGTGAGTTTTGATATATCTCTGCCTAGCATATTTAGACCAAAGAGATGAACCATGAAGGACATTCCACAAGGCTTTAGCCCCCAAAGCTACCTGAACCCAATAAAGGTCTCTGATTCCAAGGCCCCCTTCAGCCAGGGGTTTTTGGATATCTTTCCAGGCCACCCAGTGCCTCCTTCTGTCTCCTTCAGTTCCCTGCCAAAGAAAATTGGCACAAAGTCTATCTATTGCATTAATAACAGTTTTCGGAATGAAGCAGGTAGAGGCCAAATAAATTGGAATGCTCCGAAGCATTGCATTGATAAGCACTAATCTCCCTGCTTGAGACAGAATCTTGGACTGCCAACCTTCCAGCCTCATTTGAATTTTGTCTATCAGATATTGGAAATCCGAACATTTGTACCTCCCTTTTTTGACAGGGATTCCAAGGTAGCGAAACTCACTAGACATAAATTTGTATCCAGTTAAAGCTTGGATGGATTGTCTAAGAGAAGAGGGAGCCTTTGAGGATAAGGTAAAACTGCTCTTTCCAATATTAACCAACTGCCCAGAACTTGACTGATACTTATCAATAAAATGCTGAAAGGATGTAATGTTCTGCTTACAGGCATTTAGGAAAACTAGTGTGTCATCCGCATATAACAAATGAGAAACCTGTGTCAAATGCCGAGGCCCACTGTACCCTCGCAGCATCCCAGATTCAAATATTTTAGACAGGCCCCTACTTAACACTTCAGAAGCAATAATGAAAAGATATGGAGCAAGGGGGTCTCCCTGCCTTATCCCTCTGCTTGATTTAAAAAAACCAGTCATGGTACCATTGAGATTGACAGAGAACCAGCAATTCGAAAGAAGCATGCCAATCAAAGAAGTGAACCGGGAACTGAACCCAAATTTCCTCAGAACTGTAAAAATAAAATCTCATTCCATTCTATCATATGCTTTAGCCATATCTAATTTAAAAATAGCATTATGGCCTCTAACCTTCCTGTTAATATCTCCCATCAATTGCCTGGCTAAGGAAATATTATCCAAAATGTATCGGCCTTTAACAAAAGCCCCCTGTTCTTCAGAGATTATGTTAGGCAGAAGAGGAGCTAGGCGCTCAGTGATGATCCGAGAAATAATTTTGTAGGAGAAATTGCACAAACTTATCGGCCGGAAATCATTAAATGTCCTGGGCTTCAAAATCTTGGGCACCAAAGCAATAAGGGATGAAGAAATACTGTGAGGTAAAGGAAAACCCATAAAAAAGCTTTGGACAGCTTGTATGATATCCGAACCTATAATGTCCCAAGTAGAAGTGTAGAAGGCTCCTGAAAAACCATCTGGCCCTGGAGAGCTTGTACCTCGAGTGACCAAACTGCATTCCTGATTTCCTCTTCATTTGGAATGGTACAAAGAGTAGAATTCTATTCAGCAGTAATAATATGGGGAATGCAATCCAGAAGAGATTGATCTATAGAATGCTGCTCTGAGGAAAAAAGCTTATTAAAGAAAGTTACTGCATGATTACATAAAGCTTCTTGTTCAGAACACCATATCTCAGGCTCACCAACTCTAAGTCTGTTGATCAAGCTCCTACGCCGGTTACACAAAGCCACAGCATGATAAAAAGAAGTATTCCTATCCCCATTTTCAATCCAGTCAACCCGAGCTTTTTGATTCCAAAATATCTCCTCTCTATGTAAAGCTTGGCGTAAACCAGCACAAGCAGCATTTAGATTTACCTTATTAATTTGAGAAGGATCTGAATCATATACAGCCTATTTGTGTTCAAGCTCAGATTCTGCCAGTTTGACATTTTGGGAGACATCACCGAAGACTTCCTTATTCCATGTTCTAAGGGAGAGTCTAACAGCCTTTTGCTTGATAGTAAGCCTGACCAAAGCACTGGAATGATCAGATGAAGCTTGCTGCCAGGCATCAGAAACAACTTGCAGGAAAGATTGATGGGAGCACCACATCTTCTGGAACACAAATCTGGCTGGACCAAATGTGTTTTTGTTCATGGACAATAGAAGAGGAGCATGGTCCGAAGGGCCTCTAGGCAGGTGCTTAACAACAAGCTATGGTAAGGCAGACTGATAATGAATATTAAAGAGAGCCCGATCCAATCGAGCTTGAATATTAGCCTGCCCAGCTCTATTATTAGACCAGGTCATAGCTGGACCAATATGACCCACATCCATGAGGCCAGCTGAACTCAGGAAACCATTAAAATCTGCCATAGGAGCTAAAGGAGGGCTAACACCACCAATCTTCTCAGATGACCGCAGAACACAATTAAAGTCCCCTCCTACAATCCAAGGAACTGCCACAGAAGGAGCAAAGGAAATGAGGTCATCAAACATACCTTGCCTAAGTGAGGAATCACAGGCAGCATATACAAAAGAGTAGAATGAAGAAAAGTCATTATCTTTCTTCAAACCAAGAGTGATATATTGAGGGGAGGACTGAATAACCTCCAATTTATGACTAGCTTCCCAGAAAACCCAAATTTTGGGGTCACTTTGATTATTACCGGCAAATCTCTCCAGTTTTAGAAACCTACTGAGCTGAGCAGCTTTATTAAAAGACAACAGTGGTTCACTAATTGCAACCATGTTAACCTTATTAATTTGAACTAAATGCCAAAGACATCTGCGGGAACCTTTATTCCCTACACCTCTAATATTCCAAATAAAGATTGGGAGCATCATAAGAATTGTCTAAACTTAGCTTCCGCCGACCTAGCTCGAGATCTGGTTAAGACCCCTCCAACTTCTTTCCTTTTACTTCCTGCATTTCTTTCTAGCAAAGAAAGCTTCACAATGGCATTATCATTCTTAGCCTTGTCAGCAACTCTTTGACCTGCCCTCTGAATCTCTTGTAGCTGTTCTTCTGAGTAGCTCAGTACTTCTACAATTTTAAAATTGTTGTAGCAACCTTAATAAAATATTAATAACAATAAAGATTTTAAAATAAATCAAATAAATAGATAAATAAAACAATATAAAATAACGCCTCGGATAAAGGCGCTATTCAAATTAGAAACGCCTCTAGATAAGGCGTTATTCAATAAGTGACGCCCTCACCACACGGCGTCAAATTCCAACGTCAAAAAGGGTAAGGCCAAGAAACGCCCCTATCTTGGGCGTGTTTTAAACAAAGGAACGCCCTAACGAAAGGCGCTTCTTAAGAAACGACCTGAACCAGGTCGTCAATTCAGGAATCGACGCCCTGACCTAGGTCGTTAATTCCATTGGAGTTCCGTTCGACACGGGAGCTTATCCAGGGAAGGATTATGTTAATCTAGTAAGTGTTTACTAGGGCAATGACTCTATTAGGGATATATTACTTCCACTAGAACACTAACCCTAACAGGACGTCCAAAATCCTATAAATAGTCTTGATCGAACAAACCCTAAACCTATTTGATTCAAGCCTCTGCGACGGTAAGTGAAGAACAGAACTGTTCTTCTTATTCTTTTCTTTCTCTGTTTCGAGTGTATGAAGAACTAACGTTCTTCATCTCCTTCTCTTCTTACAGGTCGAAGAGAGCACACGTTGTGAAGAACATAGGTAAGGTTCTTCTAAAACTTTTCCTAACTACGGTTATGTCCCCATCTCCATCATCTTCATCAACTAAATTTTTCTTCTTCTTCCTGTCCGATCTGCATACTGCTGCTATCAAGGGTATTAGAAGCTTCAGTGTGTTCTTATCAAGTTATTCACGTGTCCCCTCTCCAGATATCAAATAAGGTAGGTTTTCTCAAGTTATGGTAGCCCAAAAAAAATTAATGCAAGATATACATATATATAAGCATGACATGCATTTGGTTTATTATAGTTTTAATACGTTTCTGTAATATTTTGAAAGAGACGCCCCTGTCAAGGGCGCTATTTTACAAGACACGACCCTGACCAGGTCGTCAATTCTAGATTTGACGCCCTGAACACAGGCGTTAATTCCATGAAATTACCTGAAATTAATAATCGTTCACGGTTTAAAAATTCATTTTATATGGAATATCAAAACTAATATACTGCATGACTCTACTTGTGAATTCCTGCCAATTTTCCTGTCATGATGATATGATTGTTATCCTGAAATTTATTTCTTCCTGTTCACGATAATTTCTGAAATTTCTTGAATTCACGACCTAGACAAGGTCATCTCCCACTAGACTAACGCCTGATACTAAGGCGTAAAATGAAAAGTAACGCCCCTTCATAGGGCGCGTTCCTGAAAAATATATTTTGTAAAAATAAAGAATTAAAGAGTAACGCCCCTTCCTAGGGCGCGTTTTTGATAATTCCTGAAATTATTGATATTCTGTCAAACAGTGACAAGAAAAGGACGCCTTCTTGTGTAGTCGTCAAAACTTAAAGAAACGCCCCTGATCAGGGCGCGTTTTTTGGCAAATTTCTGAAATATGGAAAATCTACAAAATTGGAAAATAGATAAACGCCCTTATCTTAGGCGTTAATTACTTGATAAACGACTCTGATTAAGTCGTTATTTTACTGAAAAACTTATTTTCCACTGTTTCTATTTACCGATGGTTTCATATGTTATATAATATATATATCGGCACTATTCTCCAATCCGTGAGTATAGTCCCAAGTTTCACGATTGTTTTATCGATCACACTCAATTCTTATTGACATACAAGCTCTCCATTGGACATTCCGTTCCTTTGGACTAGCGAGTTAGTCATAGAGACCTCCGTAAGACTCCTCGTAGCCTTGGATTCCCTCAAGGCCGACTGAGCTGGTTGTACCCTAAAAACCCATTACACGATCCTTGCCATGTCAATCTAAAGAAACATGGTATACCGGCCCTTATGATTATACAAAGAGTATATCATAAGAAATTCTTAATGGGATGACGATATCATGCCATATCATGTCATTCTTGTAAACCTCAATTCTATGATAAGAATGAGGGTATCTTACCTTTGATATACTGTTCATGTGGACTTCAAATCTATATAAAGAATGTCCATATTGATTTGTCATGGTACCCAAGTTAAGGGAACCATATTCTACCTAGTTTTATCGATATCGTGATTATACCGTTATTATCGCCATTCTATGTCCTTTGTCATATTTTTGGACTCCATTCTATCAAAGTTGTCATACATGTCCACAAGCTTGATTATTGAAATTCTTTATTGGCTATGTAAACAAAAGTGGATGTCAAAATACATGATAAATGCCTGCGCATATAGGGCCCGATCTGGTCCTGGGAGGAGCACCCGAAAGTACTTGTGCCCATGGGAGTTAAAATGATAAGGTATCTGGCATTATACCGAGTGCATGACTAGCTTGATTGGACATTCCACACAAAATCTTGTACTTGAATCGTACTTGACTTGACATGAAATGCGTGGCCCGAAAAAGGGTAATTTACTTACTTGATACATGATAGCCAAAGTTCTTGACATGACTTGTTAAATGTACTTGCTTGAATATCTCAAATGTCTTGTTATCTTATTGAAAGTTCATGATTTGTCCATCTTCATTCCTTGATATTACATTTTCTCTATCTTGTCGTTTTATGCGAGCATGCATAGCTTTATTGCATTCATGAAAGATATAATTACTTAAACCCCTTGCTAGCACTTGAGATATAATTTCCTACTGAGCGTTCGCTCATTCCGTTTGTCCCTTACTTTTCAGGTAAGTCCGACGACGATGGAAGTCAATCGGATGGGAATGGTCAAGAGTGAAAGAGCTAGAGCTTGTCCAAGTGTCATCTAGTCTTTTTCCTATTTTCTTGAGTCAACTATGTACTTTTCTTTTTATTAACCAGAGTATTGGATTTGTAATAGTCTATCCATTATGAAATAAAGGATTGGGTTATCTTGCTATTTTGCGCATCTCTGTCTTTGTGTCGAATACACGACCACTCTGATTGACATGATTGATATAAACTCGTCACGCGTCTCGGGGTATCTTCCGCGCTCGGGGCGTGACAGTTTTTGTGGTATCAGAGCGTGGAGGAAGCTGGCATGAGCGCGGAAGATAAGGCAAGTTGAAAGTTTTTGTGGTTTTTGTCACGCCCCGAGCGCGGAAGATACCCGGAGACGCGTGACGAGTTTATATCAATCATGTCAATCAGAGTGGTCGTGTATTCGACACAAAGACAGAGATGCGCAAAATAGCAAGATAACCCAATCCTTTATTTCATAATGGATAGACTATTATAAATCCAATACTCTGGTTAATAAAAAGAAAAGTACATAGTTGACTTAAGAAAATAGGAAAAAGACTAGATGACACTTGGACAAGCTCTAGCTCTTTCACTCTTGACCATTCCCATCCGATTGACTTCCATCGTCGTCGGACTTACCTGAAAAGTAAGGGACAAACGGAATGAGCGAACGCTCAGTAGGAAATTATATCTCAAGTACTAACAAGGGGATTAAGTAATTACATCTTTCATGAATGCAATAAAGCTATGCATGCTCGCATAAAACGACAAGATAGAGAAAATGTAATATCAAGGAATTAAGATGGACAAATTATGAACTTTCAATAAGATAACAAGACATTTGAGATATTCAAGCAAGTACATTTAACAAGTCATGTCAAGAACTTTGGCTATCATGTATCAAGCAAGTAAATTACCCTTTTTCGGGCCACGCATTTCATGTCAAGTCAAGTACGATTCAAGTACAAGATTTTGTGTGAAATGTCCAATCAAGCTAGTCATGCACTCGGTATAATGCCAGATACCTTATCATTTTAACTCCCATGGGCACAAGTACTTTCGGGTGCTCCTCCCAGAACCAGATCGGGCCCTATATGCGCAGGCATTTATCATGTATTTTGACATCCACTCTTGTTTACAGCCAACATAGAATTTCAATAATCAAGCTTGTAGACACGTACGACAACTTTGATAGAATAGAGTCCAAAATATGACAAAGGACATAGATTGGCGATAATAACGGTATAATCACGATATCGATAAAACTAGGTAGAATATGGTTCCCTTAACTTGGGTACCATGACAAATCAATATGGACATTCTTTATATAGAATTGAGGTCCACATGAACAGTATATCAAAGGTAAGATACCCTCATTCTTATCATAGAATTGAGGTTTACAAGAATGACATGATATGGCATGATATCATCATCCCATTAAGAATTTCTTATGATATACTTTTTGTATAATCATAAGGGCCGGTATACCATGTTTCTTTAGATTGACATGGCAAGGATCGTGTAATGGATTTTTAGGGTACAACCAGCTCAGTCGGCCTTGAGGGAATCCAAGGTTACGAGGAGTCTTACGGAGGTCTCTATGACTAACTCGCTAGTCCAAAGGAATGGAATGTCCAATGGAGAGCTTGTATGTCAATGAGAATTGAGTGTGATCGATAAAACAATCGTGAAACGTGGGACTATACTCACGGAATGGAGAATAGTGCCGATATATATATTATATAACATATGAAACCATCGGTTAACAGAAACAGTGGAAAATAAGTTTTTCAGTAAAATAACGACTTAATCAGAGTCATTTATCAAGTAATTAACGCCTAAGATAAGGGCGTTTATCTATTTTCCAATTTTGCAGATTTTCCATATTTCAGAAATTTGCCAAAAAATGCGCCCTGATCAGGGGCGTTTCTTTAAGTTTTGACGACTACACCAGAAGGCGTCCTTTTCTTGTCACTGTTTGACAGAATATCAATAATTTCAGGAATTATCAAAAACGCGCCCTAGGAAGGGGCGTTACTCTTTAATTCTTTATTTTTACAGAATATATTTTTCAGGAACGCGCCCTATGAAGGGGCGTTACTTTTCATTTTACGCCTTAGTATCAGGCGTTAGTCTAGTGGGAGATGACATTGTCTAGGTCGTGAATTCAAGAAATTTCAGAAATTATCGTGAACAGGAAGAAATAAATTTCAGGATAACAATCATATCATCATGACAGGAAAATTGGCAGGAATTCACAAGTAGAGTCATGCAGTATATTAGTTTTGATATTCCATATAAAATGAATTTTTAAACCGTGAACGATTATTAATTTCAGGTAATTTCATGGAATTAACGCCTGTGTTCAGGGCGTCAAATCTAGAATTGACGACCTGGTCAGGGTCGTGTCTTGTAAAATAGCGCCCTTGACAGGGACGTCTCTTTCAAAATATTGCAGAAACGTATTAAAACTATAATAAACCAAATGCATGTCATGCTTATATATATGTATATCTTGCATTAATTTTGTTTGGGCTACCATAACTTGAGAAAACCTACCTTATTTGATATCTGGAGAGGGGACACGTGAATAACTTGATAAGAACACACTGAAGCTTCTAATACCCTTGATAGCAGCAGTATGCAGATCGGACAGGAAGAAGAAGAAAAATTTAGTTGATGAAGATGATGGAGATGGGGACATAACCGTAGTTAGGAAAAGTTTTAGAAGAACCTTACCTATGTTCTTCACAATGTGTGCTCTCTTCGACCTGTAAGAAGAGAAGGAGATGAAGAACGTTAGTTCTTCATACACTCGAAACAGAGAAAGAAAAGAATAAGAAGAACAGTTCTGTTCTTCACTTACCGTCGCAGAGGCTTGAATCAAATAGGTTTAGGGTTTGTTCGATCAAGACTATTTATAGGATTTTGGACGTCCTGTTAGGGTTAGTGCTCTAGTGGAAGTAATATATCTCTAATAGAGTCCTTGCCCTAGTAAACACTTACTAGATTAACATAATCCTTCCCTGGATAAGCTCCCGTGTCGAACGGAACTCCAATGGAATTAACGACCAAGGTCAGGGCGTCGATTCCTGAATTGACGACCTGGTTCAGGTCGTTTCTTAAGAAGCGCCTTTCGTTAGGGCGTTCCTTTGTTTAAAACACGCCCAAGATAGGGGCGTTTCTTGGCCTTACCCTTTTTGACGTTGGAATTTGACGCCGTGTGGCGAGGGCGTCACTTATTGAATAACGCCTTATCTAGAGGCGTTTCTAATTTGAATAGCGCCTTTATCCGAGGCGTTATTTTATATTATTTTATTTATCTATTTATTTGATTTATTTTAAAATCTTTATTGTTATTAATATTTTATCAGGGTTGCTACACCCTCCCCCACTTAAAAGAATTTGGTCCCCAAATTCAATGGCATATTATGTATATACGTGGAGAGTGTAGATCATATACCTCTTAGAATAACTCGGGAAATCGTTTCTTCATAGATTCCTCGGTCTCCCATGTTGCTTCATGTTCAGAATTCTTGTTCCATTGCACCTTGAGCATGGGAATAACCTTATTCCTTAGAGCTCGTATTTCACGATCTAAGATCTTCATAGGCTTCTGTTCATATGTGAGATCTTTCTGGATCACCAGATCTCCATGTTCAATAATATGCGATGGATCGTGCACATACTTCTTCAACATAGATATATGAAATACATTATGTACCTCGGACAATTGAGGAGGCAATGCGATGCGATAAGCAACCTCGCCAACTCTTTCGAGTATCTCAAATGGTCCGATGAATCTTGGCGTAAGCTTGCCCTTAACACCAAATCTTCGTATGCCACGTCCAGGCGATATTTTAAGAAATACATGATCTCCAACCTGGAATTCAAGATCTCTTCTCCTTGTATCAGCATAAGCCTTTTGTCTGGTCTGAGCAACTTGCAATCTTTCTCTGATTACTTGTATCTTCTCAGTTGTATCCCTTACCATGTCTGGACCTAACAGTTGTTTCTCTCCAACTTCGTTCCAGCATAAGGGTGATCGGCAACTCCTTCCATATAAAGCTTCGAAAGGAGCCATTTGGATACTAGCTTGGTAGCTATTATTATATGCAAATTCAACTAAAGGCAAGTGGTCATGCCAGCTTCCTCCAAAGTCAATGATGCATGCTCTAAGCATATCCTCAACAACTTGATTAGCTCTCTCGGTCTGACCATCCGTTTGTGGGTGAAAAACAGTACTGAAGTTGAGCCTTGTTCCCAATGAATGTTGTAGTCCCTTCCAAAAATGAGAAGTAAAATGGGGATCTCTATCAGACACGATTGAGACAGGAATTCCATGCAACCTGACTATTTCCTTGATGTATAGTGCAGCTAGCACATCAATTGACCAACGGCTTTTTATTGGCAAGAAATGTGCCGATTTAGTTAATCGGTCAATGATAACCCAGATTCCATCATGTCCTCCTTTAGATTTAGACAAACCCATAATGAAGTCCATACCAATATCCTCTCACTTCCACTTAGGAATATCTAGAGGATGTAGTTTACCAGCAGGCTTTTGGTGTTCCGCCTTGACTTGTTGGCATGTGAGACAGCGATATACATAGTCTGTTATTTCTCTTTTCATATTAGGCCGCCAAAAGTTCCTCTTTACATCTTGATACATTTTGGTTGATCCTGGATGAATAGTGTACCTTGATCGGTGAGCTTCATCTAAGATCTTCTTCTTTAATTCCGGACAGTCGGGTATACAAGTTCTACATTTGAATAATAATCTTCCATCAGAAGCTAGTTGGAAATCAGATTGTCCTTCTAATCTGCCCTGGATTTCTACTAATATAGGATCATCATCCTGAAGTGCTTGTATCTCAGATAATAAATCCGACTGTATGCTTACATGAGATAATGTGACAAATTTGGCTTCCTTGTCCAAGCTTATATTGAGCTCGGATAATTGTTCTAGCAACCTCCATTCTTGTATCATACAATTGGCTATCATTGCTCTCGGCTTTCGACTAAGGGCATCAGCAACATAATTACCCTTTCCAGGATGGTATTGTATATTGAAGTCGAAGTCCTTGAGATATTCTAGCCAGCGTCTTTGTCTCATGTTTAGCTCCTTTTGTGAAAATAGATATTTGAGACTTTTGTGATCGGGGTATACAGTAAACTGCACTCCATATAAGTAGTGTCTCCATATATTTAGGGCAAATACCACTGCGGCTAGTTCTAAGTCATGGACGGGGTAGTTTTCTTCGTGTTTCTTCAGTTGACGTGAAGAGTATGCTATGACCTTTCCTTGTTGCATTAGGACACATCCGAGGCCAATGCCAGAAGTATCTGTGTAGACCTCGAATTTCTCTCCTTCTATTGGTAGAGCTAACACCGGAGCTGTAGTGAGATGATCCTTGAGAGTTTGGAAACTTCTTTCACATTCCTCACTCCATTCATATCGGATCTCCTTACGAGTTAACCTTGTAAGGGGCACGGCGATCTTGGAGAAGTCTTTGATGAATCGCCGGTAATATCCTGCAAGACCCAAGAAACTTCTGATCTCGCTTGCATTAGTGGGTCTTTCCCAATTTCTCACAGCTTCAACCTTTGACGGATCTACAGATAAACCGTCCTTGGATATGACATGTCCGAGAAAAGCCACTTCTTCAAGCCAGAACTCGCACTTGCTGAGTTTTGCATATAATTGATTTGTCCTCAAGACTTGCAATGCAATCCTCAAATGCTCTTCATGTTCTTCCTTAGTCTTGGAATATATCAATATATCATCAATGAAGACTACTATGAATTGATCCAAGTAAGGCCTGTATATACTATTCATTAACTGCATAAAGGCAGCAGGGGCATTTGTTAGTCCAAAAGGCATAACAACAAATTCGTAATGGCCATACCTGCTTCTGAATGCGGTCTTATGAATGTCATCATCCTTGATTCTTAACTGATGATATCCCGACCTGAGATCAATCTTGGAAAAATATTTGGATCCTGAAATCTGATCAAATAACTCATCGATTCTCGGCAGTGGATACTTGTTCTTAATAGTGAGATGATTCAACTGTCGATAGTCGATGCACAATCTCATGGATCCGTCCTTCTTCTTCACAAATAAGACTGGTGCTCCCCACGGGGAAGTACTTGGTCTAATAAACCCTTTTCGAATTAGTTCCATTATTTGCTCTTTTAACTCCTTGAGTTCAGCAGGTGACATTCTATAAGGTGCCTTTGAAACCGGACCAGCACCAGGGACTAAGTCGATGGTGAAGGCCACATCCCTTTGAGGGGGTAATCCCGGCAACTCTTCCGGAAACACGTCCGGGAATTCTTGTACTACTGGAATGTCTTATAGCTTGGTTTCCTTAGCTTCTTTAATTGTGACAAAGGCAAGGAAAGATGTACATCCTTTCCTGATGAGCTTGCTAGCTCGGAGGGCCGAAATAAGAGGGGAATTACTCCGACTCTTGGGGCGAGTAAAGACTAATTCTGGAATATCTTTGAAAGCAATTCGGCTATTGCGGCAATCAACCGTTGCCTGGTATTTGGATAACCAGTCCGCTCCTAGTATAACATCATACTCCTTTAGATCGAGGCATATGAGATCTATAGGTAAATTCCTACCTTGAACCATTACCTCACAGTTTTGGTAGTGATGAGTAATATCATTTTCACTTCCAAGAGGAGTAGTTATAACTATTTTTATCCATTCTGGTTCTAACGGTAACGGTCGGTAAACTTCTTAGAAATAATGGAATGCGATGCACCCGTATCAAATAAGACATAAGCACTTTTGGAACAAACTGTTAATGTACCTTCTACCAGTCCACCTTCTTCTTGCTCGGTCTCCTTTATTGCATGAAGTCGAGCGTTCTTTGTCATCGGGCGTTTACCGTCACCGACTTGGTCATTCATTAATGGACAATCGGGAATCCGATGTTCGCGACTCCCACAACGGAGACAAGCTCCTAATTTCCTCCAGCATTCTTCTGTCTTGTGACCAGCCTTGTCACAATGCTTGCATACTACGTTTAAAGGTGTAGTGGTGATAGAGAAGGGCTTGGATTTCTTGAACTTGGAATCTTGAGAGGATGAACCTCCATTATTGGGCCTCTTCTTAAAGTTAGGTTTAAAAGAACCCGAACCTGTGACTTGCTCCTTCTTGTCTTTTCCACGGATCCTATCAGATAGTTCCGTGGCATCTTCAAGTAATTGAGCTCGGCGCACTATTTCAGAATAAACTTGGATGTCCATAGGCGCCAGTTGAGTAATATAGTGGGGCCTAAGCCCATTAAGAAATCTACGGACTTTCATCTTCTCCGTGCTAATAAGATGCTTAGCATATCTAGACAACCAGGAGAACTGAGCTTCATAATCCGCTAATGATAAAGATCGTTGCTTTAATGCAGCGAATTCTACAGCCTTCTTTTCTTGGACTCGGTCCGAGAAATATTTAGCATTGAAGTATTCCACAAATTCTTCCCATGTTACTTGAGTAGGATCGATGGTTGCTTCAATAGACTCCCACCAGCATCTAGCATCTTTCTCTAACTGGAATGTAGCTAATAGAACTTTGTCCTGATCCGTGCATTGCATGACACGGAATATGCGTTCGGTTTCCCGAGCCCAATGCTCGGCATCGTCCGGATCGGTCGATCCTATGAACTTCAGGGGATTCATGCTCTTAAAGGCTTGGTGTAAGCTTCCAGCTCGTGGAGCATCACCTTGTGCTACCTGTTGTAGCACTTGAGTCATTCCTTGAAGGGTACGCTGCATGTTGCGCCATTGAGCACGTTCGGCAGCCATTATCCTACAATTACAATAGCTACGTTAGTATTATATCACTGTGATCTTATTAAAAGACTTATTGACTCTTAACCCTTGGTTCTACCCAATCTCACTTGGTTAAATGTTCAACTTATCATTGGACTTAGGTTTTTCCTAGGAATTGAATACCTTAGGCTCTGATACCACAAAAACTGTCACGCCCCGAGCGCGGAAGATACCCGGAGACGCGTGACGAGTTTATATCAATCATGTCAATCAGAGTGGTCGTGTATTCGACACAAAGACAGAGATGCGCAAAATAGCAAGATAACCCAATCCTTTACTTCATAATGGATAGACTATTACAAATCCAATACTCTGGTTAATAAAAAGAAAAGTACATAGTTGACTCAAGAAAATAGGAAAAAGACTAGATGACACTTGGACAAGCTCTAGCTCTTTCACTCTTGACCATTCCCATCCGATTGACTTCCATCGTCGTCGGACTTACCTGAAAAGTAAGGGACAAACGGAATGAGCGAACGCTCAGTAGGAAATTATATCTCAAGTACTAGCAAGGGGTTTAAGTAATTACATCTTTCATGAATGCAATAAAGCTATGCATGCTCGCATAAAACGACAAGATAGAGAAAATGTAATATCAAGGAATTAAGATGGACAAATCATGAACTTTCAATAAGATAACAAGACATTTAAGATATTCAAGCAAGTACATTTAACAAGTCATGTCAAGAACTTTGGCTATCATGTATCAAGCAAGTAAATTACCCTTTTTCGGGCCACGCATTTCATGTCAAGTCAAGTACGATTCAAGTACAAGATTTTGTGTGGAATGTCCAATCAAGCTAGTCATGCACTCGGTATAATGCCAGATACCTTATCATTTTAACTCCCATGGGCACAAGTACTTTCGGGTGCTCCTCCTAGGACCAGATCGGGCCCTATATGCGCAGGCATTTATCATGTATTTTGACATCCACTCTTGTTTATAGCCAACATAGAATTTCAATAATCAAGCTTGTAGACACGTACGATAACTTTGATAGAATAGAGTCCAAAATATGACAAAGGACATAGATTGGCGATAATAACGGTATAATCACGATATCGATAAAACTAGGTAGAATATGGTTCCCTTAACTTGGGTACCATGACAAATCAATATGGACATTCGTTATATAGAATTGAGGTCCACATGAACAGTATATCAAAGGTAAGATACCCTCATTCTTATCATAGAATTGAGGTTTACAAGAATGACATGATATGGCATGATATCATCATCCCATT
The DNA here is from genome assembly GCA_022559845.1 of Amorphophallus konjac. NCBI lineage: Eukaryota > Viridiplantae > Streptophyta > Magnoliopsida > Alismatales > Araceae > Amorphophallus > Amorphophallus konjac. The sequence goes on from JAHNEJ010002002.1 coordinate 16,857, forward strand.
AAGAATTTCTTATGATATACTCTTTGTATAATCATAAGGGCCGGTATACCATGTTTCTTTAGATTGACATGGCAAGGATCGTGTAATGGGTTTTTAGGGTACAACCAGCTCAGTCGGCCTTGAGGGAATCCAAGGCTACGAGGAGTCTTACGAAGGTCTCTATGACTAACTCGCTAGTCCAAAGGAACGGAATGTCCAATGGAGAGCTTGTATGTCAATGAGAATTGAGTGTGATCGATAAAACAATCGTGAAACTTGGGACTATACTCACGGAACGGAGAATAGTGCCGATATATATATTATATAACATATGAAACCATCGGTTAACAGAAACAGTGGAAAATAAGTTTTTCAGTAAAATAACGACTTAATCAGAGTCGTTTATCAAGTAATTAACGCCTAAGATAAGGGCGTTTATCTATTTTCCAATTTTGCAGATTTTCCATATTTCAGAAATTTGCCAAAAAACGCGCCCTGATCAGGGGCGTTTCTTTAAGTTTTGACGACTACACCAGAAGGTGTCCTTTTCTTGTCACTGTTTGACAGAATATCAATAATTTCAGGAATTATCAAAAACGCGCCCTAGGAAGGGGCGTTACTCTTTAATTCTTTATTTTTACAGAATATATTTTTCAGGAACGCGCCCTATGAAGGGGCGTTACTTTTCATTTTACGCCTTAGTATCAGGCGTTAGTCTAGTGGGAGATGACATTGTCTAGGTCGTGAATTCAAGAAATTTCAGAAATTATCGTGAACAGGAAGAAATAAATTTCAGGATAACAATCATATCATCATGACAGGAAAATTGGCAGGAATTCACAAGTAGAGTCATGCAGTATATTAGTTTTGATATTCCATATAAAATGAATTTTTAAACCGTGAACGATTATTAATTTCAGGTAATTTCATGGAATTAACGCCTGTGTTCAGGGCGTCAAATCTAGAATTGACGACCTGGTCAGGGTCGTGTCTTGTAAAATAGCGCCCTTGACAGGGACGTCTCTTTCAAAATATTGCAGAAACGTATTAAAACTATAATAAACCAAATGCATGTCATGCTTATATATATGTATATCTTGCATTAATTTTGTTTGGGCTACCATAACTTGAGAAAACCTACCTTATTTGATATCTGGAGAGGGGACACGTGAATAACTTGATAAGAACACACTGAAGCTTCTAATACCCTTGATAGCAGCAGTATGCAGATCGGACAGGAAGAAGAAGAAAAATTTAGTTGATGAAGATGTTGGAGATGGGGACATAACCGTAGTTAGGAAAAGTTTTAGAAGAACCTTACCTCTGTTCTTCACAACGTGTGCACTCTTCGACCTGTAAGAAGAGAAGGAGATGAAGAACGTTAGTTCTTCATACACTCGAAACAGAGAAGAAAAGAATAAGAAGAACAGTTCTGTTCTTCACTTACCGTCGCAGAGGCTTGAATCAAATAGGTTTAGGGTTTGTTCGATCAAGACTATTTATAGGATTTTGGACATCCTGTTAGGGTTAGTGTTCTAGTGGAAGTAATATATCCCTAATAGAGTCCTTGCCCTAGTAAACACTTACTAGATTAACATAATCCTTCCCTGGATAAGCTCCCGTGTCGAATGGAACTCCAATGGAATTAACGACCTAGGTCAGGACGTCGATTCCTGAATTGACGACCTAGTTCAGGTCATTTCTTAAGAAGCGCCTTTCGTTAGGGCGTTCCTTTGTTTAAAACACGCCCAAGATAGGGGGGTTTCTTGGCCTTACCCTTTTTGACGTTGGAATTTGACGCCGTGTGGTGAGGGCGTCACTTATTGAATAACGCCTTATCTAGAGGCGTTTCTAATTTGAATAGCGCCATGCCCCGAGCGCGGAAGATACTCGGAGACGTGTGACGAGTTTATATCAATCATGTCAATCAGAGTGGTCGTGTATTCGACACAAAGACAGAGATGCGTAAAATAGCAAGATAACCCAATCCTTTATTTCATAATGGATAGACTATTACAAATCCAATACTCTGTTTAATAAAAAGGAAAAGTACATAGTTGACTCAAGAAAATAGGAAAAAGACTAGATGACACTTGAGCAGCTCTATCACTTTCACTCTTGACCATTGCCATCCGATTGACTTCCATCGTCGTCGGACTTACCTGAAAAGTAAAAAGGGACAAACGGAATGAGCGAACGCTCAGTAGGAAATTATATCTCAAGTACTAGCAAGGGGTTTAAGTAATTACATCTTTCATGAATGCAATAAAGCTATGCATGCTCGCATAAAATGACAAGATAGAGAGAATGTAATATCAAGGAATTAAGATGGACAAATCATGAACTTTCAATAAGATAATCAAGACATTTGAGATATTCAAGCAAGTACATTTAACAAGTCATGTCAAGAACTTTGGCTATCATGTAGCAAGCAAGTAAATTACCCTTTTTCGGGCCACGCATTTCATGTCAAGTCAAGTACGATTCAAGTACAAGATTTTGTGTGGAATGTCCAATCAAGCAAGTCAAGTACTCGGTATAATGCCAGATACCTTATCATTTTAACTCCCATGGGCACAAGTACTTTCGGGTGCTCCTCCCAGGACCAGATCGGGCCCTATATGCGCAGGCATTTATCATGTATTTTGACATCCACTTTTGTTTACATAGCCAATAAAGAATTTCAATAATCAAGCTTGTAGACATGTATGACAACTTTGATAGAATGGAGTCCAAAAGTATGACAAAGGACATAGAATGGCGATAATAACGGTATAATCACGATATCGATAAAACTAGGTAGAATATGGTTCCCTTAACGTGGGTACCATGACAAATCAATATGGACATTCTTTATATAGATTTGAAGTCCACATGAACAGTATATCAAAGGTAAGATACCCTCATTCTTATCATAGAATTGAGGTTTACAAGAATGACATGATATGGCATGATATCATCATCCCATTAAGAATTTCTTATGATATACTCTTTGTATAACATAAGGGCCGGTATACCATGTTTCTTTAGATTGACATGGCAAGGATCGTGTAATGGGTTTTTAGGGTACAACCAGCTCAGTCGGCCTTGAGGGAATCCAAGGCTACGAGGAGTCTTACAGAGGTCTCTATGACTAACTCGCTAGTCCAAAGGAACGGAATGTCCAATAGAGAGCTTGTATGTCAATGAGAATTGAGTGTGATCGATAAAACAATCGTGAAACGTGGGACTATACTCACGGAATGGAGAATAGTGCCGATATATATATTATATAACATATGAAACCAACGGTTAATAGAATCAGGATAAAAATATCAGTTTACAGAAAATAACGACTTAGGTAAAGTCGTTTCTCAAGTAATTAACGCTTAACAGAGGGGCGTTTACATATGTTTCCATTTTGGCAGAATTTTCAATAATTCAGAAATTTATCTAAAACGCGCCCTGGACAGGGGCGTTTCTTTACAATGAGACGACCACAGTAGCAGGCGTCTTTTTATTTACAATATTTTACAGAACATATTTATTATCAGAAATTATCAAAAATGCGCCCTTGGCAGGGGCGTTAATCATTAAATTCTTATTTTTACAGAATATATTGTTCGGGATTTTAACAGAAACACGCCCTAGTAAGGGGCATTTATTTTCAATTCACGCCCTGTGATGGGGCGTTAACACATGGAAAACGACCTAGGCTAGGTCGTGAATTCAAGAAATACCATGAATTTTCATGGGCAGTAACAATTTCAGGATAATAGAATTCATGGAGAACGAATGTATAGTCATGACAATAAAATTAACAGGTTTGAAGACATATGATCATGCATTATTGTAGAATCATGATTTCATAGATAATCAATTCTTAACATGGGTGATTAATGATTAAATGAAATTAACGCCTGTGTACAGGGCGTCAAATATGAAATTGACGACCTGGGCAGGGTCATGTTTTGTAAATTAGCGCCCTTGACAGGGGCGTCTCTTTCAAAATATTGTAGAAACGTATTAAAACTATAATAAACCAAATGCATGTCATGCTTATATATATGTATATCTTGCATTAATTTTGTTTGGGCTACCATAACTTGAGAAAACCTACCTTATTTGATATCTGGAGAGGGGACACGTGAATAACTTGATAAGAACACACTGAAGCTTCTAATACCCTTGATAGCAGCAGTATGCAGATCGGACAGGAAGAAGAAGAAAAATTTAGTTGATGAAGATGATGGAGATGGGGACATAACCGTAGTTAGGAAAAGTTTTAGAAGAACCTTACCTATGTTCTTCACAACGTGTGCTCTCTTCGACCTGTAAGAAGAGAAGGAGATGAAGAACGTTAGTTCTTCATACACTCAAAACAGAGAAAGAAAAGAATAAGAAGAACAGTTTTGTTCTTCACTTACCGTCGCAGAGGCTTGAATCAAATAGGTTTAGGGTTTGTTCGATCAAGACTATTTATAGGAATTTGGACGTCCTGTTAGGGTTAGTGTTCTAGTGGAAGTAATATATCCCTAATAGAGTCCTTGCCCTAGTAAACACTTACTAGATTAACATAATCCTTCCCTGGATAAGCTCCCGTGTCGAACGGAACTCCAATGGAATTAACGACCTAGGTCAGGGCGTCGATTCCTGAATTGACGACCTGGTTCATGTCGTTTCTTAAGAAGCGCCTTTCGTTAGGGCGTTCCTTTGTTTAAAACACGCCCAAGATAGGGGCGTTTCTTGGCCTTACCCTTTTTGACGTTGGAATTTGACGCCGTGTGGTGAGGGCGTCACTTATTGAATAACGCCTTATCTAGAGGCGTTTCTAATTTGAATAGCGCCTTTATCCGAGACGTTATTTTATATTGTTTTATTTATCTATTTATTTGATTTATTTTAAAATCTTTATTGTTATTAATATTTTATCAGGGTTGCTACACCCTCCCCCACTTAAAAGAATTTGGTCCCCAAATTCAATGGCATATTATGTATATACGTGGAGAGTGTAGATCATATACCTCTTAGAATAACTCGGGAAATCGTTTCTTCATAGATTCCTCGGTCTCCCATGTTGCTTCACGTTCAGAATTCTTGTTCCATTGCACCTTGAGCATGGGAATAACCTTATTCCTTAGAGCTCGTATTTCACGATCTAAGATCTTCATAGGCTTCTGTTCATATGTGAGATCTTTCTGGATCACCAGATCTCCATGTTCAATAATATGAGATGGATCGTGTACATACTTCTTCAACATAGATATGTGAAATATATTATGTACTTCGGACAATTGAGGAGGCAACGCGATGCGATAAGCAACCTCGCCAACTCTTTCGAGTATCTCAAATGGTCCGATGAATCTTGGCGTAAGCTTGCCCTTAACACCAAATCTTCGTATGCCACGTCCAGGCGATATTTTAAGAAATACATGATCTCCAACCTGGAATTCAAGATCTCTTCTCCTTGTATCAGCATAAGCCTTTTGTCTGGTCTGAGCAACTTGCAGTCTTTCTCTGATTAATTGTATCTTCTCAGTTGTATCCCTTACCATGTCTGGACCTAACAGTTATTTCTCTCCAACTTCGTTCCAACATAAGGGTGATCGACAACTCCTTCCATATAAAGCTTCGAAAGGTGCCATTTGGATACTATCTTGGTAGCTATTATTATATGTAAATTCAACTAAAGGCAAGTGGTCATGCCAGCTTCCTCCAAAGTCAATGATGCATGCTCTAAGCACAAGATCTCTTGAATAACGCCTTATCTAGAGGCGTTTCTAATTTGAATAGCGCCTTTATCCGAGGCGTTATTCAATAAGTGACGCCCTCACCACACGGCGTCAAATTCCAACGTCAAAAAGGGATAAAACCGTGAGGCCGGTAGGCCAAAGCGAACAATACCTCGACGGTATAGAGTACGGGGCGTGACAATTGTCTTCCATAATTGTTTCTTGACAGGCCTGGCTAAGCTCATTTTCAGAAGCAATAACTGGCACTTGCAACTTGGAGTACATAACTTCTCCAGCATCAGAAGAGCTACTTGGCTACTTCATACCCAAATGTGAATCACTCAAGTGAGAGGCTGTTACCAATTGACAACCAGAGTCTTGGATAGGAAACTGAATTTGGCATGAAGAGAGCTCCTGATCTGCAGCCAACTGAGTTAGAGCAGGCTTAAATGAAGAAGATTGTTTGAATACTTCTCCTAATTCAGAAGTTTGATCTATCGAACCACTGGCCAATTCTTCCATTGTGTCAACTTGACAACTCTGTTTTTCCAAACCTTGTTCCATAGTCTCAGTTACCTGTTGTAGAACTGCAAACATATTCCCTTGTGGAACATTCTGTCGAGCAACTCGAGGGTCAGCTTGACGAGGCCTGAATAATTGCTGGGGAGGCCTCCCTTCTGGAGCCGGAGTAGGAATTATAGTGGGGCGAGCTGCCTTGCCAAGCTTCTTCTTACAATCATTATCAAGATGGCCAAGCTTATGACAAAACGAACACAATGAAGGCACACGGTGGTAGTTGACATTTTGCCAGAAACCCTTCCCATCCAAATCTATCCACACACGTTCTTTACGATGGACTGACAAGTCTAATTCAACACAAGCCAGAGCCTCTGAAGTTTCTGACATTGCCAGGGTCCTTTCATGAATTCTAAGAACAGTTCCAAAGTTACCTGCAATAGACCGCATACAGTCCTCATGGTACAGGTTAGCCGGAAGCGACGGAAAACCTATCCGGACCGGAGCTGTGTGTGGATCAACATCAAAATCAAAATCTGCCGTCCAGCGAAAGAATCGAAACAAGAAACCCCTGATATAGAGATTCTTCTACAATAACAGCTTCATAAAATCCGCCTCACAATCAAAACATAGGAGCAGATGCCGCGAGCTTAACCTACTGATAATGAAATCAGAAGACAGACCCAGACGCTGCGACAAACAACTCTTGATATCAGGAAAGGTAGGCCGTCCATATGAGCATTTTGCTACAATGGCAAACGAAAGAGGGAGCATCGAGGCCTGAAGATCTGCCTTGGAAAAGAAAACTGCCGGCTCCCCAAGATCCGTGAAGCTTGGATTCTTGATCGGGATGCTTACCTTGGCCTTCTGCTAAGTATCAACTAGAACCTGAGCAAATGAGCGACGGGGACCAGCCAGTTTCGAAGAGAAAGGAGGCTGAAGAGCTCCTGCCTTCGCTGGAGGAGGTTCCCCCGGCGGAGAACAGAAAGAGCCATCAGCGCCATGGCCACCGGCGGAGGACGACGCTGGAAGAGGCATGGCGGGAAGACGCTATGCACATATGAAACACAACCAAATACCCTTAAGTGTGAAAGAATTACCTGCTTATCGGTTCAAGCCTCTTCTGGTATCTCACCATTTAGAGGAACACTAGGTCCTCTATTAATCAGGTAAGCTGCACAGCTGATAGCATCTGCCCAAAAGGTCTTCGGTAGGCCAGCATGTAATCTCATGCTCCTAGCTCTCTCATTCATGGTTCTGTTCATGCGTCAGCAACCCCATTCTGTTGTGGAGTATTTGGAATTGTTTTCTTCATACGAATACCATGCAGTGCACATAAATCTTTGAATTCCTTGCTGCTGTACTCTCCACCATTGTCAGACCTCAGACACTTGATCTTTGTGCCGATTTGATTCTCCACTTCTGCCTTCCACTTGACAAAGGTAGAGAAAACATCAGATTTATTTTTAAGAAAATAAACCCATACCTTCCGAGTAGAATCATCGATGAATGTTACATAATAGAGTGAGCCTCCAAGAGATCGAACAGGAGCTGGTCCCCACACATCTGTGTGTACAAGTTCTAACCTTTCTAGCTTAGAACTTCTTCCAGCTTTGGAGAAAGTGACTCTTTTCTGCTTTCCGAAGATACAGTCTTCGCATACCCCAATGTCTATGGACTTCAATTTACCCAACTTCCCCTTTGCTGCCAGCACCTCATTCCTTTCTCACTCATATGTCCAAGTCTACAATGCCAGGTCTTGGATTCAACTTCTGAATTTGCCACTGCCACTGTATCTTTGTTGTTTATAGTCATATAAAGAGTTCCAGTCTTGTTATCTCGTGCTATAACCATGACACCTTTGGTTATTTTCCAGCACCCACTAACAAAGGTAGTGACATATCCTTCATCATCCAGTTGACCAATGGAGATCAAATTCCTTCTCAAACCTGGAATATGTCTGACATTCATCAAGTTCCACATAGTCCCGTTTGCTATCTTTAACTGAATATCACCCTTCCCCACAATGTCTAATGGCTCATCGTCAGCAAGATAAACCTTCCCAAAGTTTCCAGCAACATAATTTTGCATGCTTTCTTTATGTGAGGTAGAGTGGAAGGATGCTCCAGAGTCTAGGATCCATGATTCAATGGGACTATTAACACTTAAAATAAGTGCATCATGGACATCTTCTGTCATAGCATTCGTAGAATCTTCTTCCTGTTTCTGACTCTGATTCTTTTTCTTCAGGAGCCTACAGTCCCTTTTCAAATGTCCCCTTTTACCACAGTTCCAACAGCCATCTCCACGGGGCTTAGAGTGACTCCTTTTCTTGGACTTGGATCTGCTCCTTTTTTGATCACGCTGTTTTATTCTTCCCCTGCTCTCTATATTCAAAGCAGAACCCGAGACTTCACCGGATTCCCTTCTGCGAATATCTTCGCTTAGAATCAAGTCTCGTACCTCATTAAGCTTCAATTTGCTAGAACCAGAAGAACTACTTACAGCCGTCACAGTTGCACCCTAACTTTCAGGTAAGGAGGATAAAAGAATCAAGGCCCTAATCTCATCATCAAAGTTTATTTCTACAGAACTCAACTGAGTTGTAATCATATTGAATTCATTGATGTGGTCTGTAACAGAAGCACCTTCGGCCATCTTCAGATTAAATAAACAACGCATCAAATATACCTTGTTTGAAGCTGAGGGCTTTTCATACATATTTGATAGCGCCTTCATCAATCCTGCCGTGGTCTTCTCGTTCACGATGTTGAAGGCGACGTTTCTGGCCAACATCAAGCGAACAACTCCGAGTGCTTGTCTGTCTAGTAGATCCCAATCTTCTTTCTTCATCCCTGCCGGCATCGTTCCAAGAAGCGGCTCATGTAGCTTCTTCTGATACAAGTAGTCTTCGATCTGCATCTTCCAGAAACCGAAGTCCTTGCCATCGAACTTGTCGATCCTCACCTTTCCTTCATCTGCCGCCATTACTCCCACTACTCCCTCGAACCAGAACAAGGCTTTGATACCAGTTGTTGGGGATATGGACCGGAGTACCCAGACGAGGAGGACAAACAGCAGAGGAGGATAAAGAGAAAAAACCAATCACACAAGAACACACAAGGATTTTTACGTGGTTCGGAGGCAAGATGCCTTCCTACATCCACGGCCACAACAGGATTCCACTAGATAATCACAGACTATTTTCAATACAAAGAGAGAGCCCATCCTTTTATACAAGGAGATTAGGGCGTCATTAGTCAGGGTATTAAAGACAATAATACCCCGGTTAAACAGAAACCCTCTTCCGGGATACATCAGTCGCGCATACTCGTCTATCCCCCTGGATGCTCTCCTGGGACCGAGTATGCCCTCCAGCGACTGCAGATGCTCCCCCACCATCAGACAGATCAAAGCATTGCCAAGGCAAGGTTGACGCATTGCCAAGACAAGGTCAATGCATCCCAAGTGATATCGACTTGCCTTGAACCCGCAATGCATGCTTCCCTGACGCCAGTGATGCTCTCTTGGGATAATGAATGCCCTCCAGAGACAGCATGTGCTTCCTTGCTAGACCCGGACAGCATATGCTCCCCTGGAGTAACGAATGCTTCCCTGGCACTGAAAGATGCTCCCCTGGAGCAGCGAATGCTCCCCTGGAGCAGTGGATACTCCCCTGGGGCAGCGATTGCTCCCCTGGAGCAGTGAATGCTCCCCTGGAGATGGCATAAGCTCGCCATGCTTTCCTGATGCTGTGAATGCTCCCCTGAAGCAGTGGATGCGCTCCTGAGGCAGAGTGTGATCCCGTGCAGAGGTGCACGAACAAAAGCGTTCTGACTCCACACTCTAACAGGAGGTTTCCAAAGATTGGAGAAGATAGCCATGGCTATACTCAATAGAACTTTCATAGATTCATTGCTTGCTTTTCTTATCAAACGAGATGGGGTACATATATAGGGGAAGGGGAAGACAAAATGACGCTACCACATTGATTACAACCATGGAAAACAACAACAAAGTCCGCCCTCAAAGTCTCTGATGCCGAGAAGTTGGACCGTCAGCTGCTTGGGTCTCTGTCTGAGATCACGCTGGCCAAGACTGGCGCCTTCTTCAGGTCGCGCTGGCAGTGGATAGCGCGTTCATCCTCCTCTGGTTGGCCCTTTCGATTCCCATCACTACGACCCTCCAGTCTCGACCGGCTCGGACTGGGCTCCTCCATCTGGCGCCCCCTCTGCTTCGCTCGGCGTCCCGACATCGGCCGTGACCCCTTCATTATCGGCCCCTTCTTGCTCTGCAGAGGGGAGAGCCGGTAGGGAAACCTCTTCGGCAGGGCGGGCGACCTCCGCCTTCCTCGCCCGTTTTCTCTCGGCAGACTGAGCCTGCATCGAAGACCTCAGCAACTTCGCCACGGGTTCCTTGCGCTTGACCCCCCGGCATTCGAAAGCGTCATCCCGGGCGACCCGCTTGCCCTTATCTTGGGCACGGGAGGAGCCCTCCAAAGCTTGGAGATAGCTCGGAGCCGGCGTATCATCCTCGTCGATGATCCCCAACTCGGCTGGCGGTGCCTCATCCTCAATCGCTCACCTCTGGTCTGAACAAAGAAGAGCAAATTAAAAGAAGAAAGGCACTTACTCGACAAGAAAGAGAACAAGTCCCTGAGATCCTTACCTGTCGGCAGCAGTGCTCGAGAAAGGTACTCCTCGATGTTGGACGAGGTCACCAGCTCAATAGTCGATCGAAGACTCTACAGAAGGATGGCAGCATCTCTCTCCACCTCCGGGGAGACCTTTGTTTGCTTTGGAGGAATGTTCGGGTAAAAGTTGGGCGCCGTCAGGAAATTTCAGAGCGCCCACCCAGAAATATTGGGTCTTCCACCCCTTATGAGATTAGTCCTTCACGGAAAGGGACACACAACTCCTGTTCTGCTTCGCCTGGATGAAGAAGAAGCCCTTCCCCGCATGAAGATTATCCTTCAGCTCGAAAAAATAATGGAAGAGGTCCAGCGAGGTCCTCACCCCACACTGGCCACAAAGGAAAATGAAGGAGAAGATGAAGGTTTAAGAATTGGAGACCAGCTGGACGGGAGACAACCGATAGAACCGAAGCAACGCGGTGACAAAGGAATAGAGGGGCAGGTGAAAGCCACACTTCCAGGCCAAGAGGAAGGAACAGAAGAGGCCAGAATGAGTGGCCAGGCTAGACTCATAAGGCTCAGGCGCGAAAAACTGGAATCGCTAAGGCAGCCCATACTGGTTCTCCAGTCGTTTCACCTCATCCTCCCCCAACTCGCTGGGGAGAGGCTCCGACTGTACCAAGAAAACCCTTGGGGTCTGTTCTTTCTGTCGCCCCTTGGCCTCAAGACTTTGGTCCGCCATTGAATAGATGGGGGAACTGGAAGAAGAAGGGGAAAGCTCTAGGCCAGAGGACTTCGGAGGGGAAAGAAGCTAACGGATCGCGACCGCGGAAAAATCATCTTGCTCCGCAAAGCCCACTGTAATTCTCTGCTCCTCCGAACTACTCACACGGTGCCTGAGCCCCCTATATAAATGCAAAGGAAGACAAAACCCTAAATTGATGGGAATCAACTCCAAGCATGTACATTTTATTTTGCATTTGTGTCCTTTTTATTTGCATTTATACCCTTGTGTAATTGGGTACGCAATTGTATGACAAGTATAAGCCAAAATGTGAGTCTTTAGGTTTAGTGGGTTTATTTGCAAAAGTCCAATAGGTCTAGCAAGGGGCCCCCTCCTTCTTCCCCATTGGTCCACCTAAGTCCTAGGGCCCATGTGGGGCCTGTCAAATGTCCATGGTGGGCTTCTAGATGGCTTGACCATTCAAGGGGACAAAGGGTGAAAAAATTCAAAAATAATGGTCCTTAAAGTCAAGGGGGCGCCCCCCTTTAATATTAGTTTAATAGGTTTTGTACTTTTATTTTATTTGGGTCAAAACACATGGGAGAATTAAATATGATCTCCCCCATTTGCCCCTCCCTAACCCTAGATCTAGAGATAGTCTAGGTCACTTTACATTTCTTATATAAACCTTGTAATTTATGAATTACTTAGCATTAATGAAAGGAAATTCTTATTTGTGCTCACAATAGCCGAAGGGCGCCCCTCTCTCCCCCTCTAGAGCTATGAGAGCTCTGATTTTAGATGTGTGAAGCATCTCCTCCACCACCTCTCTGAGTATGAAGCTCAGCACCGTCGCCGTCGCCGCCACTGAGCCGCCGTCGCACCGCCACCGCCACCGCCAACCCGTCGGAGATCTGTCTAAATCAGGACAAGGGTCCCCTATCCAAATTTTCTCTCCCAAACCTCAGATCTGACGGAGCTGAGATTTTGAGGATCCTGTTATAGCAATCCTATTCTTCCATTGTTCGGCTCCCTTTCCCATTTCTGATTGAGTCCAAATTTGAACTGGGTGTTCTACCCACCAAAACCCACCTTCACAAATTTTCCCATGAATTTAGGAGTTCTTCTTCCCCTCTAAAAAACTAAAACTCAGTCCTAAATCTGTTCTGTCTTGTGCAGTCCAGATCCGACCCCTGTCCAGTCAAAAATATATTTCCCCAATCCAACCACCTCTAAAAAATCGATAAAAAATATTGGCATCTTCCTTACTTCCCCCTCTCCAACTTTCATAAAGGGACCAACTTCCAGATCCGAAGTTTTCCCTTCGGTCAACCCTTGTTCTCAGGAAAATTCAAATCTGTCATGCAAGATCTGGTTCTGTGAACCAACATGTTGTCAATTGGACCAAGGCCACTACAGAGACAAACAAAATTCTTTCTCTCGACATAGGTCGTAGCCCTCTAAGATAGCTTTCCAACAGCGCCAGTCTCGCATCAATCAGAGGTCGGGGTTGATCGCAGCAGCCGTTCTCGCCGGGTTGCGCAGTGCAAAAATAGGAGTACCAGCCCATGGACAGCAAGCCGCACCGACCGCCCGGCCGGCCAACTCACCTTCCACAAGGCGAACCAGCACGTCGCCTTCCCAGGGAATGTCCCTCCAGGAGCCACCGTCGCAGCAGTACCATTCTCGGTCCACTCGGCCCACCAGCCAGCACGTGGGCCCCACAACCCGCAGCACGCTGTTGACACCCGTTTTTTGTCAATTAGTTGAGTCATTTCTCTTACTTTCATTTGTTGATGTCTCGAGTTGTCCGTTACTCGTTGGGTTATTTTTCTGGCACATCTTTGGGCCTATTTTATGGGTAGCCTCCCTCCTTGGCAAGGTCTGCTTCAATTCAGGGCTTAATGGGCCTTGATTTTGTTTAATCTATCTTTTTTTATGAATTTCAAGCGTCTAGAGCATGCACGGTCAATCTCCGGGCCGTTCATCCTTTGAGCGGTCGTTCTTGGGCCGTCCATATATTTCTTGGATATTTAGTTAATTTGCTGAATTTCGCCGACAAGCTGACACACGGCCTGAGTTTAGCCACCCAAATACATTGTGCGGTGTATCCTTAGCCGTTCAAGTCCTAGAGCTCGGCAACCTTTTCAGATAATTATCTATTTATTTATCTCTTTTGATTTACCACCGACAGGCTATGAATGGTTAGCCCTTGGCCGCTCTAGTTGTTGAAAGGTCTAGAAATAGCCGTTTAATTCATGAGAGTCCAACGGTAAAATAGTCGGTCAGTTCGATGGATATTTGGATAATATTTGTTATTTCTTGAATTTCCACCGATAGGTTGAGCGGTTTGGAATCAGCCTTGCAACATGATGGGCGGTGTATCGACAGACCGTGCAACTGCCTGATTTCTGAAAAATTTAAGGTTTTTCTCTCTCTAATCGTGGTTTTATCCCCAACTTCTCCCATCATTTTCTCCGCAGATACTCCACCAAATGGGGTGTCGTTTCATCTGGTTGAGAGATAATTCAATTATCTACACATTTTATGTTATTATCTCGACCTAAAAATGGCCGAAAACCTTAATTTCAAGCTAGGACTTAGGGGCTCTATAAATAGACCCTAAAGGCTAAGCTTAAAAGAGAGGGGGGGAGATTTCAAGGTCACGGCAAAGCCCTGCCAGATTCTGGAGCGACCCTAAGTCAGGGAGGGAGGCCTTCTACGTCCGTTCAGGCCTCCGATTTCAGGGAGTAGCTTGTTTTTGTGTCATTTGTTCATTAGCCCCACCGTTCTTTTCTTCTCATTTGCATGCTTGATTCCTCTTCTTTCATACACGTTTTTCCTACTCTTTTCACTACATTACACACACCCCCCATACCTTTTAGCGTCCCTAGGGTTTTAAAAACTCCCAGGTATCCCCCATTCCATGTTGGTTAGTTTATCTTCCATGTTCTTCTATAGTTTCTACACTTCACAGTTCTGACTTTGGGTTTATTTTTGCGTTCTACACCTTGCCTTGCAGTCCAACAGCGTTCTAACACGAGGCCCACTTTTTCTGGCTGGCCAGAAGGAGTGGAGGTTGAGCTCCTACGTTTTGGAAAGTGGTGGCATCGAGTGGTCATTTTCTGTTCGTTTGAAGAGTCGAGCGGCTTCATCCTTGCCGTTCATCTTCTTCCTGCGGCCGTCTCCAAACCATTCTTCTGCCATCGTTCTTCGTCCTGTGTTCCACCCCCAGCACTGTTAGACGGTCTATAGAGCGGCCGCGCGTCGTCCGAGTGGTTCTTCCGCAACCGCGCATCTCTGCAGTGTTGGTTAAAGGCAAGTGTCTCCCTTCTTTTCCAAGGTAGGGCGTGTTCATCGCATTTGGTACCTTGGTGGCGATCACACAGGTTCACATACTTCTGTCCCCTTCTACATTCCATTTATTTCTCATTTTCATTTAGTAGAGGGTTAAGAAGGGTTTTAAATTGATAGGAAAATATATCTGCATCCCCATTTTCTGGCGATCACGGTGGGACACCTAGTGCCCATCGTGTTAGTGACTTGCTGACCCCTTTCCTGTGCTTTCCAAGTTCCCTGTTCTTGAGTTGTTTCAGGTTGTTTGCGAGTCCTCCACGTTCCTATCTTCTGGCGTTTGTGCAGTTCAGTGAGAGCCGTTCACCACCTTGAGCGGCTGTGAAGCGGCCGTCCTTATCTGCTTATGGTGTTGTTTGTTCTATAAAGTCCGCGGCCTTCAATGGTCGGCCTTTGCCCGTTTACGGCTTCCTACGGCGTGATCTCAGCCGCCCATCCTGCTGGCTCAGGTACGCCTCTGCGTTTGCTCTGTTGGTTTTACTGATCTTCTGACGTCGTTTCAGGTCCGTTCCAGAGTTTGAACGGTCTGTCGAGAGACCGTCCATCCAGGTACGCCTCTGTTGTCTAAAACTTAGTTCATTTCTGCATTCTGTGTTTTTTGTTAGTATCAGTCATTACTCCCTGCCAGTGAACGGTCCACCCAGGACCGTCGCCCTCCCTGCACGGTCTCCCAGAGACCGTTCTTGTCGTGCTACAGTGCACCCGAGCCTCACTTTGATTGCCATGCTATATTATTTTAATGCTACTTAGTGCTGGTCATTGATCTCCCCTTGCTGTCATTTCATGTTTGCATGATTGCTAGCCATACTTGTCATTCATATTTGTTTATTGATTGCTAGTTTCTAGGCTAGACTCTTGCATGCACTCCGGTGCACCTAGGATCATACACCACTCTTCATCAGTAGTTGCATTCCTACCGAGGTAGGGTTTCCTCTCGTCTCCATATTCCTTGGAGCCGACTAGGTGACCTTACCGAGGGCCTCCGTAAGTCCCCGTGAGCCGTGGATTCTCACACGGACGTCGGGCAGGTTGTACCGTACCACCCCAGTCCAGGGTTTGCATCCGCGAGAGAGAGAGAGTCCCTTAGAGTCAGCCAGTCTCCCCTTTCCTACCCTGGTTAAGCACCTTGTGGTTGAGTTAATTCATATCTTAATTAATCCACTAAGGTCCTAAAAGGAAACTCATAAAATCTTTCGTGCATCATTCATAACTTGGGTGATTACTTGGTTGTCTCTCTTCTCATCCCTCCCCTCTCTTGTGTGCATTATTGGATTGTTTGTTTAGATCTTAGGGTTGTTTTCTCTCTCCCCCTAGGTTTTTTTAGTGTATGTGGAGCTGCTTCACACCCTCAGGATCGCCTCCTAGGAGCAACTCACATTTCTATTCTTATTTCAATCCCTTGTTTCATCCATCACCCACCATGTTATCCTACAACTTCTCCCATTCCCATGAGGATTCTCTCCCTCGGGGACTTCTGGAAGACCCGCCCAGGGTCGCTCATGTGCAAGGGGGAGAGGGGACTGCCCCTCCTCTCCCAAACATTATTGTTGAGGGTGCCCAACCCTCTCTCTCTGATTCGTCCACTCACAACTCGGCCAGCCAGGTTCTCCACATGATGGCCCAGTTGGACCCTACTCAACTCCATCTCCTGAAACAAGCTTTGCAAGGGGCAGATGCCCCACCTTCAGTGCTCTCTTCTGGCATGACTGCTGCCGCCACTTCTACATCTTCGATTGCTGGATTAGGGGCCACCTCTGCGGCCCCCATTGACCTTACTCCAATTCATCCTTAGGTTCTTCGATTCTCCAACATGGAAGCGGGCTAGGCTTCTACCTCGGCCCATCAGCCTCTAGACAAGGGGAAGACCCAGGTCCCCTTGCCCTCCTATTTTGATCCCTACACTACCATCTCTCCAGCTCCGCAGGCCCTTGTGGCCCCGGCCGATTTTGTTCTCCTCCAACCAGGGGCTGCCCAGCTTGCTTGCTCGGACATGGTCCCTTCCCTGGCTCATTATCCTTCCTATGGGCTTCCTTCTCCATCGGTTTATCCATCTGCTCCGTACACAAGTTCTGCTCTTCCTGCTCCATCTCCTCCACCCCGGGAACGGGATATTCTTGAAACGTGGGCCGCCATGCAATAGCAAATCGATCTCCTTCATAAAAGGTTCGACCCACAATCCCTTGCCGACGTCCCCATTCCTAACTTCAGGGACATTCGTTTTCCTCCCTAGTCTGAGCTCCCCATATACCGGAAATATGATGGGAATGATAACCCGTTTATTCATGTCAGGGAGTTCCTTTATGAATTGGCGCAGTTCCAACACGACGACCGCCTGATGGCATATTTGTTCCGCCGGTCCTTGGACGGGGTCGCCCTTGAATTGTTCTACACCTTGCCTCTGGAGGAGACAGAGAGTTTCAAGACCGTGAAGGAGAAGTTTATCCAGAGATTCCAAGATCGGGTTGGTCTCGAGTATTCTTTTATAGACTTAGTTGCAGAAAAGATGAAAGCAGACGAGGACTTTGCTGCGTATGCAGATCGATGGAGGCAGATGGCCTCGCGTGTGCCCAGGTAGATCCCAGAAGAAGAAAAGGTAAAGTTGTTAATTTCAAATGCCACTCCGACGTTCTGGAACATATTGGCAATGAACGACATTTCAAATATGCACCAGTTGTACAGTCGGGCCCGGTTCATCTAGACCCAATTCAAAGACTCTCCTATTCATTCCCTTTTTGAGACCTAGAAATCCAAAACAATAAGAAAGTCCCAAGGCCCAGTTACTGAGGGAGTACAAACCAACAAGCAGGTCCAGGCTGTTCAATTCCCTAACCAATCCGCTCCACCTCGTTTCCAGTAACCCCCACGCAACCCCCAGTTCCCCGCTCCGCAAGTTCCTCGACCTTCTTTTCCAGCTCCTCAACACCCACAAAAACCACCACCACCACCACAACAGCCTCAACAGCCACCCCAGTACCATAACGTCCCTCCTCCTACTGGTTATGGGCCTGCTCGACCGGGACCAAAGAGAGCCAACTATCCACCACTTCCAGAAACACTCCCTGACATTTTTTTGGCCTTAATGTACACTGGTGACATACAGTTGCCTCCGGAATGTCAGAACTGGAACCCGGTAGTCGACCAGTCAAGGTATTGCATATACCATTGGCAACCCGGGCACACGATAGACAGGTGTTATCAGTTCAGGGATCTAGTCTATGATTTGCATGAGGGCCAGAGGATCGACTGGGCCCAAATGCACCAGTTAATTGAAGATATAAAAGAAAGGAGAAGATAAGCAAGGCCGCAGTAGGCGGCACATCAGCAACAACAGTTCCAGCAACCTCCCCAACAGTAACCTCCGTAGCAGCAGCAACAATAGCAAGACCTCGGGATTCATCAGAATCCCATGCCAGAACATCCACTCGCTCCTCAACAGCAACAACAGCCGCCGGCACCGGCGCAAGTAAATGTAGTTCAGCGCCCAGCCCCTAATACTGGGTGGTCTTTTGACGATGAGACTCCCGCTCATCTCTTGGCCTTCCACCATACCAACTCCCCCGCACCTTCTGTTCCCTCCATTCTCCGACCCACCACCATGGCCACCGCTCCACCCACTGTCCTCTCCCGATCACCTATTGCACCTGCCACATTCCCCACCATTCCGCCAATCCTTCCACCATCACCCGCCATGCCCTCCATCGTCATCCCTCCACTTAACTGATGTGACACACTAAGGCAAATGATGAAGAATGCAGTAGGTGAATGTGGGCCCTTGGACCTTATTCGCAAACACAATCGTAAGACTCGAGGTTGATTGGAAATCGCCGACCCACCGTGCACACCCGTTACCCGTGGTGACTCGGTGATGCCGAGTCAAGGTGGTGGAACAAGACCCTTGCCGGTAGAGGGCCAGCAAGGCTATGGTTTTCCCTCCTGAGGGTACAGTGCCCAAAATCAAGGGCGGACCAGGTGCCTTTAGGGCATTGGGTCACTCTCTCACTTTAGCCCACGGTGACCGCACATAAATTGGAAGGTCCGGGAACGAGTGCTCTCTCACCGACCAGCGGACTAGTTTCACAGATATTAAGTGAACAAATACAGAGGAGAGCAAGGGCAGAAGCTCACCTGGTTGGTTTGAAGAAACCAACCCCGTTCGGAGACGATGGGCGAGCGGGGAAGTGTGGGTTCCCCGCACACTGCGCCGATGAAGCTTCGGCCGAAGACCTGCTAGTACAAAACTACTCCTCGCACAGGAGGGTGATCGTGGGGTGGGGAAAATAGAGGTTACATTCAAACACTACCTCCACGCAGGGAGGGGCGCTACGCCGGCCAGGCGGGGTGGGGAGATTTGCTTGAATTGCGCCGATGGAGGACCCTGCCGAATCTGCCCAGGTCTGGAACAGCAGGATAGGGAGTCGGTGTAGTCGCCGCTGTGCACTCCCCCGAGCTCAGAAGTCACCGAAACCAGTGCCGAATTGTTGCTAACTAACCCTGGTACGCTGGTGAATTTTGGTGGACGGCTCCTTCGTCACCACCGGTCGGAGTGGACCCTGGAACAGGTGCCCTGCGCTCTGACTTGTTCTGATTCCAGGATGCAGTAGCAGAAAGATCTGGGTGCCACGACCTCTCCCGAAGCCCGAACGAGGCGAGACTAAAATGAGAACGACCTCAGACGAGTCCTCTTCGAATGGCCACTAGGGAGGTCACCAGACGATGTCGGGGCAGAGAGGGAGAGCCCGTTGAGTGGGGAGGTGTCTGGTCAGGTCCTGAGTGGCCTGATCTGCGCACCCGGGGGAGAAAAATTGGAAAACGTTTCTCCGGATGCCAAACGGGATGCCGTCTTCTGCTGATGGAAGTAGATTGGATTTAGAAGACCCCGGCTGTACGATGTCTTCATAAGTGATGGGGTGTGGCCGTGGTAGCTTCTGCACTGCAGCTCTGGTCCAGTTTCAGGTCCCAGTTGCGCAGTCGTACGAGAACGAACCTTCCGGACAGTAGGGATGTCGGATGCCGGCGAGACCACCTTGGCTGCGAAGCTATCTTGACGAACTTTCTGTCGATGTATGGTACGCCTCCAGATGACGCCGAATGACCTCAAGGCAGGTTCTGGAAGTCTGGATCCTACTGCTGCCTGCGAACTGGATAGAGCAGGAAGGTGAATGATGTTGGTAATGGTGGGGAGGGGTGAAGGGACTGCAATGGGGAGAGGGCTAATGGCTGTGGGGCTTGTATGGGGGTGAGTAGAGATGGTGGAGAGGCTGGAGAAGAGGGCTGGGTCACAGCTAGCAGGTGGAGGGGGAGGGAGGTGCAGCCAAGGGTGGAAGGTGAGAGAGAGAGGGGGGGGCGCAAATGGGCTTAGGGGAATGGGGAGATGGGTTAATGGAGGGGTTAATGGTGGCCTAGGGAATGGGAAGGGTTGCCTTGGGGAGGGGAAGGGGTGCTTGGGGGAAGGGATTCCCCGTTGGGAAGGTGAAAGGTTGTATGGGGAAGGGGAAAGGTTGCTTGGGAAGAGGGAGAGGTGCCTAGGAGAAGGGGATTCCACCTAGGGGTTGGAGGGGGATTAAATGGGAGGTATGGGGAAGGGGGAGGGGTCTTAATTAGAGGTGAATAGGGAGGAGAGAGAGTGAATTTCGAAATTGGGGGTGGGGAGGAGAGAGAATGGGGTTCGCCCCCTTTAGAGAGAGAGAGAGAGAAATAGAGAGAGAGCTAGAGAGGTAGAGTGAGAGAGAGAGAGAGCACAAGGGTTTCAATATTCAACTCAAATTTTTTTATTCGTTCCAAATGGAGGGTTTGGAGTCCTATTTATAGGGAACTCCAAATTTACAAAAAGTCCCTGCTAAAAAGACTAATGACACATTTCTAGGGGGAAGGGGGCGCAAGTGGGCCAAGCCCAAGTGATTGGGCCCATCACCCACATGATGACTACTAGACTTAGGAACATAACCACATAACATAGGTACTGGACTCAATTAAAAGACAAATTACATCAAGATGACTCAAAATAAAGACAAGAAGTACACCAAAGTGATCCATCAAAGTGCTGTGGAGGCCTGGATGACATGGAGCTCAAGTCTGGCCCACATCGAAAGGAAGGGAGGTCCCGAGCCAGAGGGAATCATGGGTGATGCCCTCATCATTAACCCTTCACCAATCACCACTCCACTAGGGCCCGTCAGGCCAGCTTCCGCCATCCTCACCCCCATTTCTATCCCTTCCACTTACCCCACCGGGCCAATCGGGAGTCCATTTGATGTCGTTCCGGCATGACATTGCGCCCTCCGGAGTGGGCGTTTATTTCACAGAAGTTACCCCTCCACTGGTGCACCTGCACCCAACCCTCCAATTCCTTCCTCAATAATTGAAGTAGAAGAAGTAGACCCCGTGCCTGGCACGAAGTACGATTTGCTACAGCACTTGGACCGGATGCCGGCCAAGATTTCAGTACTGGAGTTAATAAAAAGGTCCACGCTACACCAGGATGCCCTAAGGGCCTTTCTGCAGAAAGTGATGGTTAACGAAGACGTAGCAGTGGATAGTTTGCCGTCCGTGTTGGCAACAATTACGAGGGGGCTTTCCATTTCATTTTCTGAATCAGAATCAGCACCCCTAGAGGCACGACAGATGCCACTCTGCATTACTATTTCCTTAAACAAGGTGGCAGTTGAGTCAGCCCATGTGGACACGGGAGCATCAATAAATGTGTGTCCATTAAGCACATTGCGTGCCTGCAATATCTCAGAAGACATGCTTAGGCCCACGCCAACCACGATTGCGGCTTATGATAACTCCAGGCGAACTTGCCAGGGGGTTGTGACAGTTCAGGCCGATAGACAGTTTGAATGCAGTACCCTCGACTGCCCACCAATGCCTCAAGTTCCCATTCTAGGGGCGGGTAGTCAAGGTGAAGAGTGTTTCCACAGTCCAAACCATTGATGCGATTACAAACAAGATCCTTCCTACTTTGTGGCAAAGCAACAGGCCAGTTCTTTCTGTTATGGACTTAAACTATTCATGGACATATGCGTCACGCAAGCCCGCCGCTACACTGACAAATGTTAAAATTAAGTCCAAGATTAGAGATTCAAAAGGGTGGCACATGATTTTGAAGTTAGGCTATCAGCCGGGCATGGGCCTTGGCGCACAATTGCAGGGGCGGACTAATCCCATCCCTAGGGGCAGAAAGATGAGCCGAAGGGGCCTTGGTTATCGGGAGTCGGCATTATCTATACTGGGAGATTTCGGGCCACTGACATGGGATTATCGTCAACACTTCGTGAAAGGCCCGTTATAGCCTGGTACTTTGAAGAGGCCACCACCCTGTTCTAATGGGAAGACCGATGCCGCTTATGTTGTTGCTGACCCGCCGCCGCCGCAAAAGGGGCTGGTGGGTGACATGGATGATTTCTGCAGTTGTTTTGAAAAGATGTTCCATGAAGAAGAAGCTTGTCCGAAAGAGATGGCGATACAGTTGGTGAAGCATTCTCCGATTGAGCTAATTCACCGGAGGCCGTGGGAAGTGGAGAGCTTTATCACCACTTTTTCTTTGTCCCCGTCCCGTCTTACCTCCTTTTTTCAGCAATTGGGGTTTATTCCCCGTCCCCCTCCGATTATGGTCGACCCGTACTTTACAGAAAGATAAACTGAAATTCTATTTGTTCCTTGTGCATGTGGGCGCTGCCCACCCATTGATTTATCAACTCTGTTTACTCCTCCCTTCCCCACTGCCGAACTCCACCAGATGTGGTTTTCATCTTCTGACCCCTTTTTTGACTGTATCTTCCCCTCTCTGTTTCCCATGCAACTTCCTCCTCCTCCGTCCTCCTCTTCCTGTAGCGTGATCTCCTCCAGCTTCCAAAAAAAACTGCCAATTTTAAAATGGAGGATTACGCTATGTTCTGCTCATCTTCCCAGGGGCATGAGACCCCTGCTCCTTTCCCAGTAGATTTCTTGTCTCCTAGGTTAGATGTACATTTTGCGGAATCTCCTAGGTTAGTTGAGTCAGTTGGGGTAGAGTCTAGCTCTAGTGTTGTCAGCCCGTCCACATCTACGGCACACCCCGTGATGCGTCATTCTAAATCTGTTCCAGATAGGTTTCAGCAAGATTTAGCCTAGAGATGTCACGCCCTTCTCAAATGCCCTGAGTTTGTAGAAACCGCAATAGTCTTAGAAGATGAGGAGAAAGTAGAAGGGGTATGGAGCAATGACGGATTAGGTGTGTATGAAGTCATAGATGAGGAGGACCCAGCCGACGATGAGGAAAGCGATGTGGATGACACGGACGATCTGTACGCACAAGGTTTGAAGAGGTTTGATGAACTGTCGACGGTAGTGGATGAACCCACTAAAGAGATCAATCTTGGAACGGAAGAGAACCCAGGCCCATAATCATTTCCGCTAATCTCCCTCCTCAGGTTGAAGAGGAGCTAATCAAGGTGTTGAGGGAGTACAATGATTCTTTTGCCTGGTCCTATGAGGACATGCCGGGCCTTGACCCTGCTCTGGTTGAACACAGGTTGGTACTCAAACCAGGGGCAACACTCGTTAAACAGAAATCAAGGAGATTCCACCCTCAAATGGCTTTAAAAATTAAAGAAGAAGTGGATAAACTGTATAAAGCTAGATTTATTAGAGTTGTTTTATATCCACAATGGGTGGCAAATATAGTCCCTGTGATGAAAAAAGATGGGAAAGTTCGAATATGCATTGATTTCAGGGACTTAAATAAGGCATGTCCGAAAGATGATTTCTCGCTTCCTCACATTGATGTGTTGGTGGGCAACACGGCCGGGTATGAGGCACTCTCATTTGTAGATGGATATTCTGGTTATAATCAAATCCGTCTTGCTCCCGAAGACCAAGAGAAGACCTCTTTCACCACGCCCTGGGGCACGTACTACTATGTCATTATGCCATTTGGATTGAAGAATGCAGGTGCCACGTATCAACGGGCAATGATGGCTATCTTCCACGATATGATGCATATGTATATGGAGGCCTATGTGGACGATATCCTGGTGAAATCGAGGTCCAAGGAAGAGCACCCTGCCATTCTAGCCAAGGTATTACAAAGGGCTAGATAGTATATACTGAAGATGAATCCAAAGAAATGCATATTTGGAGTTGCATCAGGGAAGTTGCTTGGGTTTATAGTTAGTAAACGGGGGATTCAGATTGATCCGAATAAGGCAAAGGCCGTGATGGACATGCCCCCGCCAAAGAACATCACTAAGTTACAAGGCCTGATTGGGTGTCTACAGTTTATTAGGAGATTCATATCTCAACACTCTTAGAGGTGCTGCCCATTCTATGAATTGTTAAAGGCAGGGGACAAATTTGAATGGAATGAACCGTGTCAAAAGGCCTATGAAGATCTTAAGGTTTATCTATCTAATCCCCCGGTTCTACAACCTCCTGTCCCTGGTAAACCCATGATTTTATACATTTCTATAATTGAGGACTCCCTAGGAGCTGTCCTGGCTCAAGTGGACGATGAAGGGAGAGAAAGGGCAGCATACTATCTGTCTAGATTGTTCAATCCAGCTGAATCTAAGTATACTGCCATGGAAAAGACCTGTGCAGCGCTAGTGTGGGTAGCTCAGAAGCTCAAACACTACTCCCACGAGGTTAAGCTGATTTCTAGAATGGACCCCATTCGTTATCTCTTAGAAAAGCCCGTCCTTTCTAGCCAACTAGCTAGCTAGTAGAGCTTTCTTTCTCAATTTGATATCACCTTTGTCATCCAGAAGGCAATCAAGGCATATGCCATTGCCGAGCATCTTGCTCACTCTCCAATCCCTTGTACCGACTCGATCTAGGATGAGTTCCCTGATGAGCACTTGGCTGTATTTACTCATCTTCCCTTCTGGTCTCTTCATTTCGATGGTGCTCTCAATTCTCAGGGCCGTGGAATCGGCGCCGTTCTCTTCACTCAGGAAGGAGTAACCATCCCCATCGCTTATCAGCTCTCTTTTTCTGTCACGAATAACATAGCCGAGTATGAGGCTTTCCTTGCCGGACTGAAGCACGCCTAACTCATGGGGGCGCGATACCTAAACATCATAGGAGATTCTCAATTGGTGCTGCGTCAAGTTCTGTTAACTTACCGCACCCGTGACCCCAAACTCAACCCTTATCAAGATTTGGTCACGCTCTTGGCTAGGCAATTCTGCAAGCTCGTCTACATTCATACTCCCCGTTCTCAAAACATTCTGGCCGATGCACTTGCATCACATGCTTCTTCCCTATCCTTCCCCCCCAGTCGTGCCACTGAGACCATTGTGGTCCAGTGGTTAGACGCTCCTTCCCTTTGGGATCCCTAGTTTGATAACCTTAGGAAGTCTGTAGAGCGGAAAGCTTAGAAGGAAGATTTGAAAGAAGTTTCATTGACCGAGCTTGAGGAGATCATAGAAGAAGAAGAATTACCGTGGTACCACGAGATAGAGCAGTATTGCAAGGATGGATCCTTCCCAGAAACGGTGAATGCTGAGCAGCGCAAGGCCATTAGAAGAGTCACCGCCAGATACACGATTATTGCTAGAGAGTTATACAGGCGGGCTCTCAATAAGGTTTTGATGAGGTGTCTGGATGACGATGAGGCTTGGAAAGTTGTTGAAGCAGCTCACGCGAGTGGGTGCGGAGGGCACGTTAATGGACAGGCGTTGGCGAAGAAGATTCTTAGGCAGGGCTATTACTGGCCAACCCTAGAAGAAGAGTGCTCCACCTATGTCCGTAGGTGTCCTCAATTCCAACTCCATGCCGATAAGATTCATGCTCTGGCTTCTTCTCTCCAACCTCTTTCTGCTCCTTGGCCTTTCTCCATGTGGGCTTTTGATGTTGTAGGCCCACTAGGTGATCCGAACTCTCAAATCAAACAAAAATCTTTCATTCTGACCGCTACAGAGTATTTCACCAAGTGGGCAAAAGCTGAAGCTTATGCAGAAATCAAAGCCACTACAGTATGTCGCTTCATCCTCAAGAACATCATCTCGCGGTTTGGAGTGCCAAGTGATATCGTCACCGACAATGGGCCACAATTTGTGTCTCAGGAACTTCAGGACCTCTGTAAGAAATTTCATATTTCATTGCATCATTCATCACCATACTACCCTCAAGGTAATGGCCAAGTCGAGGCCACGAACAAAACCCTTCTTAAAATCATTAAGAAAATATGCAAGTCACACAAATTTGCAGATTGGGCCGACAAATTGGTAGAAGCTCTATGGGCTTATCGCACCTCCGTCCGTACTCCCACGGGGTAAACTCCTTTTGCTCTCACTTATGGGATGGAGGTGGTACTCCCGTACTAGATCTTGACCCCTTCCCTAAGAGTGCAGCTAGACAAAGAACTCAATCTCGACGAGCGTCGAGAGGCATTGCTAGTCTAACTGGAACTCTTAGATGAGAAGAGGCTTAATGCAGCCAATCACATCTCGGTTTATCAAAAATGTGTCTCGCGGCATTTTCAAAAGAAGGTTATCGAAAGAAAATTTCAAGTGGGTAACATGGTTTTGAAGCGTAAATTTATCAGATCAGCAGGTCCTAGGTCAAAGCTGCAACCTAATTGGGAAGGGCCGTTTGTAATTAAAGAAATCTATCATGGGAACGCGTACCGTCTTGTTAATGCGGAGGGTGAAGAATTACCAAATCCATGGAATGGGTTTTATTTAAAGCATTTTTATCAATAGAGTCAAGCCAGCAATGGCCCGGCGGCGGGATTTTCCTCCATTCGATCACGAAGGGAGATCCCCGGTTCAACATTCACACACTACACGACCCCCTGTGGTTCGGTTTTTCTCTTTTGTGCAGCACCGTTTCTCCCTTGGCCTTGCTTAGGGGACAGTGAAAATCCTTATTTTTCCTCTCATTCGGGTGAAAATAGGGGCAAGTGATGAATAAGAGGGGCGAGAACTGATCTAGACACCCCGATGAAAGGAAGGTCTCAAATAGGGGCAGTCTGTTATGACCTTATTCCGCGGTCAAAAAGGCAAAAGAAAAAAAAGAAACAAAAGAAAAGGGGCACAATCAAAGACAAAGCTAAAGGCTCATCCAAAACTTGAAGCTCAAAAGTCTGAATGACCCCAAAAATAATGAAACTAGGCATGGCAAGAGCGGCAGTGCAATTTCCCTGCGGGACGTGATGAGCCCGATTTTATGCGTGCCTAGAGCGGATGTAGGTTCGATGATAGACACAAAGCCCCGACGCAACAGACCAAATTCTTTTAAAAGGGGGTGTCGTGAGAAGAACTCAAACCCTAAAAACCTCTATACCTATTGCCGGCTTCTCTATCAAAATTCTCTTTTATTTTCCAAGGATTGGATCATGCCCCAGGTATGGCCTCGGTAGAAGCACCGTTAAGCAGAATCGAACCTCGGTCATGGGCGGTCACCCATAATACACGTTGGACCTGGAAGACCCCTAATGAGATGTGAGGTTCCCCGTCGTCGGGTTTAAGCTGGTTTCAAAATCTAAAAAAAATAAATATTCTAAAATCCAAAAAAATCAAATATTTCAAAATAAAAAAAATTAATTATTTCAAAGTTCAAAAAAATCAAATATTTTGAAATAAAAAAACAAATATTTTAAAGTCCAAAAAAATCAAATATTTCAAAGTAAAAAAAATAAATATTTCAAAATCCAAAAAAATCAAATATTTTAAAATTCAAAATTAAATATGTTCAAAATCAAAAAAAAAATTTCATCATCATGATTTGCATTCGTGGCATGTATTGCATTCATTTTCGGTTGTTATTTGCCTATTTAATAAGGCTTACCCCCTTGACCAAAAATCAAGAGTTGGTTTTTTCCTAACTCGCTATAGGCAAGGGGTTAAGCCTAAAACAGGTTTAATCTGTTTCTTTATTTGTGTGTGTGCAGGGGCAGGTTAAAGGTAAAGGTCAGCACTTCTGTCGCTGAACGGTCCTCTGACGACCGTTTTATTCCTTCCAACGGCCAAACTCAGGCCGTTCACTAGTTCACACGGCTTAATTCATACCGTTCAAATCTCTACTTACTTCAAGGATATACTGTCCTCACTAGACTGTACAAGGACATAAACGGTAGGCTTTTGACCATTTGACTATGTTCACGGCCTATCAATAAGGCGTTCAATTCCCTGTTCTCAACTCTATAGTTGATCTAACACACGGCCCCGATCTTGCCGTTTCATTCCTTGCACGGTTAGTATCTAACCGTTTATTCTACCAAGCGGTCGGTGTGTGGCCGTGTCCATCCTGAGATCATACCCCAAACTCACCCAATCACATGTAAGAAAAGCCAAAACTAAAATCAATCAAGTCATCAATTTTATTCATTCATATACCTCTCTAAGCATAAGTCTCTATATCAAGCATCATGAAAGAAGAAAAATCACTCGATCCTCCACTGGGCATCCCCGCGGGGACGTATCTCTCTCAGCTCTCTCACATATGCCTGGCGCGTCTCTGGAGCCTCCGCAACCTCCGCCGGAAGGGTAAGCATCCTGCTCACCTCCCACATGATCAGGGCACTCCTGACCGCCTGCTCGTCCTCCTCCGTCCCGATCCTCCTCGCCTGTAATGCGGGAAGGTGGGGTAGTGCTGGTAGTACGGTTCTGGGTAGTCCAACCTGTAGGTAGCACCGGTGCGGGCTGTACATCACCAGTGCAGTGTCACTCACGAGCCTCAGATCTAAGCCTGACCTCCTAGGACGTCTGACAGCTGTGTCATGGAGGAAGTCAGGACGCATCACGAACCGATCCAGGGGCAAGGTGTTGATGTAGAGTCGTCACTCGTCCCTGGTATTCTTTTCCACTATCCTGCACTCTACCTGTGGAGAGAACCTGAAGGTGCCACCTATGAAGAAAAGGGGATGGCTCCCGAAGATCCGACTAGCCGAAGTGATATCCTTCTTATGGATGAATTTCATCCTGACGCCCATCCAGCACTCTAAGAGTACCATGGAGCCGAAAAGAAAACCTCCTAGAGCTGCTGAGGTAAGGCCCTCATAGAAATAGCCAAGGACGGCCTGGGAGATAGAAAGACCCTACCACAGGCCACTGATGGTACTAAGGATAGGAATCTCTAGCATCTGGTCGACAGAGGGGAACAAGATGGCCCCACACAGGCAAATGGACGCAGCCTTGGCTATGGCCTCATCCCACCCACACCTATTCCTACAATGTTCAACTACCCACTAGCTAAGAGGAAGAAGGTGGATCTGACGTGGGCCTATGAAGGTGCGGATGTCCTTGCTATCTGGTATAAACTCTCCCAAGATAAGGCTAGGGTCTATTGGGGCAACAGTGTGACACGCTAGGTCCTCCTCACCCACCTTAGCCCTAGGAAAGGAAAAATAGGTCTCTACCTCTTCCAGTAGGATAGTGGCCTCAAATGATGGAAATATGAACGTATGGGTCTGAGGGTGCCAGATTTCTACCAGAGTCGAGATGTTGTGCCAGTCAAAGGAGAGCTTTGGGTAATTCTGGCCTAGTACTAAGAGTGGGTGTAGGTGCCAAGACTTCAGGATGGATGTCACTGCTAGGGGAAACGCACGGATCATCGGAGCCATCCACTTTAAAGTGGAATAGCGCCTGGAGCCAGTGAGAAGCTGAGATGGAGGGAAAAGAAAAATAAAAGGATAAAGAGAGGAAGAACGTGTAAGCGAATGAACAAATTGACTTGAATGAAATCATGCTAACATACCTATCTCAAAGGGCTCGAGCTGAGATGACGAGGATTCGTAGTCAGCCTTTGGAGCACTTCACGCTCCTTCCTGGCCGGCTTTGGCCCTTCATAAGCTACCCCCTCCATGGAGCTCCCCTCAAAGGATCTTTTCATGATGGTTTGATGAAGAATTATAAAAGTTTGAGGCCTAGAAAGAGGGGTGTGGTGTGAGTTGCGAATTTAGGATCCCCCTCTTCTTATAGAGCTAGCATAGAAGCCTAAACCCATCAGGACTAAGCTAGGATACATCTAGATAGGGGTAGGCTAGTGTTTGGGTTGGATTATAACACCATACCTAAGTTTGGGACTCTCCAAGAGACTCCCGATCGGACTCCCAGTGCGTGGGATTGGATGGTCTTACGATAGACCCCCCTTCCCTCGAGCGGTCGACAGAGGACCGTTCTTCTGCTTATAGACAGTTCGAATCTTAGGCTTCGCACGGTCGAAACCCCACTGTTCTTCTACTTGCACGGTCGATCTAGGACCATTTATCTATCTATACCGGTCGAAGTCAAACAGCCTTCACGCTCTCCTACACGAGCCGTGCATCTGCTAGGTGGCCACTTTGTGACCGCTCATCACCTACCACACTACTTTATACTCTCACGTCTCTCTCTCACTCTGTGTCGGCGTCTCTCTCTCACTCTGTGTCGGCGTCTCTCTCTCACTCTGAGTCGGCGTCTCTCTCTCTCACTCTATGTCGGCGTCTCTCTCTCACTCTGAGTCAACGTCTCTCTCTCCGCTCCGCTCTCTCGTAAGTCAGTACATCTCTCTCCTCCCCGCTCTCCCAAGTCAGCCGTAAGTCAGTTAGTTAGCATTTGCATCTACATTCATACATTCGCATTTATAACAAAATAAAAAACAACTAAAAACCAAAACATATCATATCACTATCATGCCCATATGTACAAAAGTCAAGTCATAGTACAAAGTCAAGTCTGTCCCCCACCCTGGCCCCCGTCACTGTCATCAACGCCCTCATGCCTCTTTGGTGGAGGCATCACCGAGGTCACCTCGTCACGATGTCGCCAGCACCGCTCCTTGTCCTCATTCCTCTGGTGGCCGGAGGAACCCGTGAAGTAACTCCTCACCGAGCCGTGAGTGCCGTGGCTGTCGCTCGGGGCTGCTCTGCTGTGCTCCCGACTCACCTCTCTGAGGCCCTCCACTAGGCCGCTCCAGCTTCGCCACCTGAAACTGGGCCCGCTCTGCGTCAACTTGGTAACGCTTCGCCTAAGCTCGATGGCACTCCGCCTCTGTAGCTCCGGCCCGGAGACGCTCCAGCTCTGAGTGAAGGAGTGCCATCTCAAGCTCGTCCGCCGGTCGGCTCTGCGCCACCTCCTCTCGTAAGCGGGCAGCCTCCTCCCGAGCTGCTACCCGACTCTACTCCAGCTCTGTCCTTAACCGAGTCAGCTCAATCATCTGCATATACATTTTCATGATTAGTCAATTGAATTTCATAATCATATGCACCGAGGGAAAGTGTGGCGATTGCGTACCCTCTCAGTGAGTGCCACCTCGGCCGCCTTGGCCCGTGCCACCATCTGCGCGAAATCGGCATCTCGCTCCGCTCGGTCGGCTGGGGTCTGCGAGGAAGAGGAAGGAGCGTCGGCCCCCTGTCGCTGAGTCCCCTCGGCGCGCTGCATCCAAAACTCCAGGTTAGTCACATGAATAATGGTAATTAAGTGCATAATTAAAAGTTTAGGGTTAGAAAACTCACTAGCAGGGCCAGGGCCTGCCGAGCCTCGCCTCGCTCCCTGATCGTAGAGTGTAAGAGCCCCTCTAGCTCCGCAAGCCGTCCCTTAGGGTCGATATGCATTTAGAAGTCCAAATCTTAGTGCATCATCATATAGAAATCATAAGCATAATAAGTAAAGTTTAAGTTTAGAGGTCATACCGATCGGTGAGCACCTCGGAACACCTGGTCCCAGGTAGTGTCTGGCGTACGCCGTGTAGTATGCCGAGTCGCTCTCTGCTCGGGTGGCCACCACCCGCCCGAGTACTGTCCAGTCAGCAATCTGCATGGCATTCCACGCCGTCCAGTCGAAGGCCACCGCTAGGCCCCGTGTGGTCCGTGTGACATGCTCCCCCGGCTTCTCCGGCACTAGGAACTCCACTACTGGCTGATGGATGTTGTGCCTCTACGGCACAAGCATGTGCTATGTTACTTTTATGATAGCAATGCTATTTGGTTTTGATGATAGCAAGACAGTGAGTGCATTTGATATTGTATTTTGATGAAGAAAATGTTATTGCGTTTTGATGATAGCATGCTGATTTGTTTTGATGATTGCAACACAGTCAGTGCATTATGATATTGTGTTTTGAATATGGCTGCTGATATGATTGCATAAGACTGTGTCTGATATACAGCATTGTATTCATGAGTTTGCATGCGTATTGCATGATGCGTTGACGCATGGGATCATTGCGTCAACTCACTGGTCTGTCACAGAGTCCAGCGTCTCAGTAAGCGTCTCATGCATTTGACTAAGTCTGTACAGCCATTTACATAGTGAAGTCTACACATTCGTTTGCATTGCATGAAGTCCATACAGTGGGTAAAGTCTGTACACTGTCCATGTTTCATATAGCGTCAACTCTACAAGTGTGTACATTGCTTGGCAAAGTCTGTACACTGCATTCGCCTTCAAAAGTCTACACATCAGACTACATTATGCATGGTTGAGTTGAAGTCTATACAGAGTCTGCATCTTTGGAAAGTCTGTACAGCGTGAAGTCTAAACGTTGTCACTGTAGCTCGCTTGTGCAAGTCTGTACATTGGAGTCAGTCCACCAAGTCTATACACTGGACCTTGTTTGATCAAGTATGTACAGAGCTTCTGTGCTCAAGCCTATACAGTCTTTCATATGAAAGTCCATACATTGCCCTTGGAGTCCAAAGTCTATACATCATGTTCATTCAAGTTCACTTCATGTCTGTCAACCGTGTGTTCTATGCATCTCACAAGTCTAGACACTCAGCATAGCCTATACATTGTGTTGTGTTTATGTTTCGTTGTGAACACAAGTCTATACAGTCATGCATTGTTGCTGAAGTCTATACATCGTCCGTCTCATGCATTATCTCAGGCGAAGTCTGCACATTGCATTGATGCTTTGGTCGCATGAGTTGAAGTCCATACATTGGACCGTCTCCTTCAGCGTCTCAAGTGGACACAAGCGTGTACACTGCCTGCATTCGCTGTGAAGACTAAGTCCATACATTAGACCGTCTCACTTAGCGTCTTATGCATAGGCTAAGTCTCCATGTCTATACATCCGAGCGTCTCATGCAAGTCTAAGCATTACTGTTCATGCATCAGCCTTCATATGCTAAGTCTGTACAGCCTACGTCTCATGCAGCGTCAACGCTGTGAGCATTCTCAAGTGTACAGCGTCAACGCATGAAGTCTGTACATCAGTCTTAATATTCTAAGTCTGTACAGCCGTTGGCTTTGAACCTCAGAGTCTGTACATCCGAATTGCCCTTGATCTGGTCAAGTGTGTACACTCATTCACTGTAGCTTTCACATGTTCAAGTCTATTCATTGGCTCATGCTTACAAGTCTGTACACTGGCTTAGACCTCTCAAGTCTACATAATGCTTCCTCATTGAAAGACTATACATCGTGGCCTTGAACTTTCAAGTATGTACAATGCTGCTTTGTCAAAGCCTGTACATCGCAGCTATGTTGAAGTCTGTACAGCCAGTTTCTTGATCAAGTCTGTGCTAGCGTGATGTCTGCACTTTGGTCTTCATCTCCTGTAGTCTAGACATTGAAAAGTATATACACTGAGCTCACAAGAAGACTTCCAAGTCTATACACTCCCTCAGTGTACATACTTGCCCATTTGCTGTTTCAGAATATATACACTCAGTGTTATATGATTTAAATAACCACTTGTTCTATGATATGATTATAAGATTTTTGTGTGTGCAGGGTTAACGCAGAATGACCATAGCGTCCACGCAGCAAGCAAACAAGCTAAAGTATTAGCTGCTGGAACACATCACTGCGTCAACGCCACGGCCTGGTAGCGTCCACGCAGCAAGCAAACAAGCTAAAGTATTAGCTGCTGGAACACCACTGCGTCAACGCTATGGGCTAGCAGCGTCGACGCAGCACGCCTATATACTGAAGACATTGATCACTGGACACCAATGCGTCAACGCCTTGATCAAGTGGCGTGGACGCTGTAGTTCAAACAATCAAGAAAGAAGCTTACTGGATTACTCTGATGCGTCGACGCTGCGGGTTGGAAGCGTCAACGCAGCAGACTTGAGCTTTGCTGATAAAGTATCTCTGAAGGCTGCGTCAACTCCTTGGAGCAAGTGGGTTGACGCCATCTAACTCCAGTTGCTGAGCGTACTAGTGGTGGGCATGTGATCCGAGGATAAGGAGAGTGCCCAGATGAGGACACGTGTACTGACAGCCTGCTGATGCTGCCACGTGGTCCGAATTCTTAGGGCGGGAACTGTGGAAGCCACACGCGCCCTGCTGCTGCTGCTGCTGGTGGTGGTGGTATATAATAGAGCCTTCATCTTCAGATGAAGGCTGATCGTGATCGAAGCCAGGGAGCAGAAGCTGAGAGAAGAATAAGAGAAAAAGGAGAGAGAGCTTCCACGATCCAGCAGAAGAAGAAGAAAAGAAAGAGGAGAGAAGCAGACGTGAAGGAGTTGAGAAGAGAGAGAGTGAAGAAAGAGAGTGAGATCGAGGGAGATCTGTTCTTGCTGGAAGTTGGATCAGATTCACTCCAGTCAGCTCTTTAAGAGCCATATTCTGTGCTTAGTGTTTACAGCTTTCCGATGCTGTTATCTTGTCTTTTGTTTTCTATTTTACATTTCCTTTCAAACTGTTAGCCAGCGGTTTGCAGAGGAGGACTCCTCTGGACAGCAAGCTGTGTTGCTCAGCGGGCAGTGGAGGTTTCCACTGGACGGGTAAGCTGTAATCCCCAGCGGTTGCAGTGGTGGATTCCACTGGACGGCAAGCTGTGAGGCCCAGCGGTTGTAAGGCAAGCTGTGATGCCCAACTGTTCAAGCTGTGAGTCAGCGGAATTCACACTCGGGTTGAGTGTGGGGTGGATATAGGTCTGCAAGCCCGAACCACCTAAAAACCTCTCTTGTATTGTGGTTTGATTGCTTATGGTTTGCTTCCGCTAGATGAATGCATAGGGGCGCTCCATGTGTTTGGCTTCTGGTTGAGCAGAAGAGTTAATTAGTTTTCTGTTTGGCTAAATTTATCTTGTTAGCACTCTAGTGATCTCACTGTGTGTTTGTTTCAGTTCCGCAATTGCCCATTAGCCTTCAAGGTTGTTCAGTTTGCGAACTAGCATTTTTAGTGAGCATTAGATTTTAATTGAGCGAAATCTTTACTGGGTGAAAGTTTTTAAAGGCTA
Source organism: Amorphophallus konjac (assembly GCA_022559845.1). Classification (NCBI taxonomy): domain Eukaryota; kingdom Viridiplantae; phylum Streptophyta; class Magnoliopsida; order Alismatales; family Araceae; genus Amorphophallus; species Amorphophallus konjac. The sequence continues at coordinate 51,871 of JAHNEJ010002002.1, forward strand.
TATTCATTCACCCCCCCTCTGAATACTTGCACCGAACCCAACAATGGACCCCAATGGTCCTCATCACCAGTCGGAAGTAGAGTGGCTCCACCACATTCATGCAGTGAAGCCACACATCCCGCCCAGAGAAGGCGAGGGCCCCTACCACCTAGGGTTGGCCCTCCTGTCCCTCCTCTGCATATGGTGTCCACCGTACCTGCAAAATAGAAAGTTGCATCAACATCATCAACATATAGAATTGCATTTAATTAAAGAGTCTAAGTTTAGAATCGTATCGAGGTGTACGATAAGGCGTCTATGTCATCCTGTAGCTCCCGGACATGTCTCCTGAGGGCCCCGATCTCTCGAGGTGCGGTCCACCTCCGGGCAACGGGCCGCAGGGCCGAGTAGGTCTCGTCGGCTCTCCCCAATCCGCGAAGTCTCACATAGGCCCAAACCTACATCACATCACACCGCGTCAGCATATAGGAAGCATATAGGAATTGCATAATCAAGTCTAAGGTAGAGGTCGTACCTGGAGGAGAGGAGAGAAGCCCCCTAGCATGGTCCGCCTGCTGGTCGAACTCGGGGTCTCGAAGAGGAAACCCAGGACCGCCGCTCCCCACACGTAGTCATCGACGTGGTTGAGGTCTTGGAGTAGTGGGAGGAAGCGGTAGTGGATCACGTCCGCACACGTCAAGAAGAGGAGTCGTCCGAACATCAACATCAGGAATCTCCTCAGCACTCTGTCCGCCTCAGCTCCCGCCTCCGCCGTAACTCTCGGTCTGGCCAGGTCCACCAACCTCTGGAGGTGCTGCTTCGGGTGCTCCCCCATTGCTATCCCAGCACGTCGTAGCCCAAGGCTGTCATGTAGCCTCGCCCGGGGAAGGAGAGTGGGCTGCCGCTCAGGACGCCGTAGCTTCAAGCCCAGCAACTCCTTAGCCATCTCGCGGTAGTTAGGATAAGTGCTCCCGCTGACCGGCAACCCATGCACCTGTAGGCCCGTGAGTAGAGCCACGTCCTCCAACGTGGGGACCATATGCCCCCACGGAAAAAGGAAAGTACGACTCACTGGGTCCCAGCGGTCGTGCAGAGCGTAAAGGAGAGCGGTGTCGAACTGGCTCACCTCGATACTCAGGAATGGGGAGAACCCCATGGCTGTCAACCGCTCTCGCTCAAAGTCGGGCAGTGCCAAGTACACCGCCCAGACTTGCAGCCATGAGATGCGGGTCCTACGCTTTCCCTGCATTCATTTTTATAATTGCACACATTTAATGATAGATTCATGCATTGTGATCGACAAATAAATGAAAATAATAAAAATTTCACTTTTGTCAGAAGGGCGGTTCCCCATGGACCACTCTTCCTCGTGCACGGACTGGTATGGGCCGTTTGGTTCTCAGTCCTTTCATATTCAAATGGACCATTATAGCCCGTTCTTCCTCCCCACGGTAGCTCCCTCACCATTCTTATTTTTCTTAGCCCTATCATTTTCTGGACTTACACGGCCACCCTTGGGCCGCATGTGGCATGGGCGGCTCTATGTGAGCCTCATGTCTCCTTTTGAGTGGTTCGTATTGAACCGTTCGTCTGTCGTCTTCCCCGACGATGGCAATCGCCTCCCTGCCGATGGTGAAGCCCCCATGGCCTCCCAAACTGGCTTCTAAGGTGTTAAGTACCCCCATTCTATCCCCTAAACTGGCATGCATGAGCTAAAAATGAAAATGGGATAGGTTTTAGGGGCTTACCTCATCGGACTTCATTAGCTTGGCCGCCGCCGCGATGGCCGCCTCCGGCGCGTCTCCGGCGTTCACAGGCGCCACCGTTTCTTCTCCGGCCGTCGCAGCCTCTGCCTCAGTGCCTCCTTCAACCGCCAGTGGCACCTCCTCCTCTTCCGGGATAGACGGGAGCTCGCCCGCGGCCGCTGCCAGCGGCGGCGGTGCTCCTTCCTCTCCGGCCATTCGCGGACGCCTCGACTGATGCTTCGTTCGCATAAGCGAGAGTGAGGGGGGGGTATGAGAAAGTGAGAGAGATTGAGAACGAGAGAGATCGAGAGAAGAGATGGGGGGTGCTTCGGTCGGTCTCCCTCTCCCACCGTAGGTTACGGTGGAGGGAGGGAGACGAAGGGTTTAAGCTTTCGAAACCCTAGTTGTTGCACGGTCTATCGAAAGGCCGTGTATCCTAAGGAGGGTTCTTTTCTGGCCGTTTGAACCTCAATGATGTTTCATCATAAGTGGTAGAGTTCTAGCCGTCTACCTTATTGGCGGTTTAAGATGAGCCGTTCATCTTCCTATTCCACTTTCAAATTTTCTGCTTATGAGTGTCTTGTCCTTAGCCGTTCTTTAACATAAGCGGCCCCTCATTAATCATTCATATAGTTAAATAATGGTTACTGCATCATATGGTTAAATTGTTAAATGTGATTACTTTGTATTGCAAATCTTGTTAATGATCTTATTGGTAGCGTCGCCTTCACTTGCCGTTTCGCCTGCACAGGTAAGTCATGTATGGCCTTGTATTCCGGTATCCCTTATTGCATTACTATATGGTATTACGTAATATTATCTCGAGAACCAGCTGGTTATCTACGTATTCTAGGATCTGATGTTCCCCTTTAACAAAAACAATGATGTTCCAGGTTCATGTGTTTAGCCATCGGATAGACCGTTAGGTCGGGAAAGTTAGGGGACGATGGTTCTATCTCGCATGCCGTGGTTGCGGGTAGTGTCTTGACCCAGATTGTTCCGGTCTAGCAATATTATTCTCGAGTATTTTCTATTTTTCTTTTCTTTTGCATTCATTTTGATGATTTCTTTTATTTTGGTCCAGCATGCATCATACGCATTCTTTTGTGCATTCAAGACCCATGATTTGCCTGCAAGTGTCCCACTAGTAATGGATGGATGTTCGTTCATGTTTGGGTAAAAGAAACAATTCCACTCTGAGTCATAAGGTTCTTTCTGGTCTATTCACTTGGGTTGGTTGATTGATAGTCCCCGGTTTGGAGTTTTTAGTATATCTCTTTATTTTCCGTTACTGCTTTGATCTCCTCCTTGGTCCCAGGGATTGTGTCCCTTATGAGGTTGGTCGCGTGTTTTCCTTTTCTTTCGCTTAGTTTAGTTCCTCCAGATTGGCGTTGCTTTTGGTCCAACTATTCCTTGTAAGTGGTTCAGAGTTTTTCGGAAGATTCCTATAGCTTGTTGGCGAGAAAACGAGTGTCGTTTTACCTTAACGCCCGCTTTTCAGTCCTCTCCGCTTCATCTCCGCTTTATCTCCATGTTCCATCACGCTTCCACTTCACCTCCGCTCGCTCCCCTACAAAGAGGACATTAAGGAAGGGCATCTGTTGACACCCATTTTTTGCCAATTACTTGAGTCATTTCTCTTACTTTTATTTGTTGATGCCTCGAGTTATCCGTTACTCGTTGGGTTATTTTTCTGGCACATCTTTGGGCCTATTTTATGGGTAGCCTCCCTCCCTGGCTAGGTCTGCTTCACTTCAGAGCTTAATGGGCCTTGATTTTGTTTAATATATCTTTTTTATGAATTTCAAGCGTCCAGAGCATGCACGGTCAGTCTCTGGGCCGTTCATCCTTTGAGCGGTCGTTCTTCGGCCGTCCATATATTTCTTGGATATTTAGTTAATTTGTTGAATTTTCACCAACAAGCTAACACACGGCCTGAGTTTAGCCGCCCAAATACATTGTGCGGTGTATCCTTAGCCGTTCAAGTCCCAGAGTCTTGAGCTCGGCAGCCTTTTCAGATAATTATCTATTTATTTATCTCTTTTGATTTACCACCGACAGGCTATGAACGGTTAGCCCTTGACCGCTCTAGTTGTTGAAAGGTCTAGAAATAGCCATTCAATTCATGAGAGTCCCACGGCAAGATAGTCGGTCAGTTCGATGGATATTTGGATAATATTTGTTATTTCTTGAATTTCCACCGATAGGTTGAGCAGTTTGGAATCAGTCTTGCAACATGATGGGCGATGTATCGACAGACCGTGCAACTGCTCGATTTCTGAAGAATTTAAGATTTTTCTCTCTCTATTCGTGGTTTTATCCCCAACTTCTCCCATCATTTTCTCCGCGGATACTCCACCAAATGGGGTGTTGTTTTATCTGGTTGAGAGATAATTCAATTATCTACACATTTTATGTTATTATCTTGACCTAAAAATGGCTGGAAACCCTAATTTCAAGCTATGACTTAGGGGCTCTATAAATAGACCCTAAAGGCTAAGCTTAAAAGAGAGGGGGGAGATTTCAAGGTCACAGCGAAGCCCTGCCAGATTCTAGAGCGACCCTAAGTTATGGAGGGAGGCCTTCTACATCTGTTCATTCCTCCGATTCAGGGAGTAGCATGTTTTTGTGTCATTAGTTCATTAGCCCCACCGTTCTTTTCTTCTCATTTGCATGCTTGATTCCTCTTCTTTCATCCACATTTTTCCTACTCTTTTCACTGCATTACACACACCCCCCATACCTTTTGGCGCCCCTAGGGGTTTAAAAACTCCCAGGTATCCCCCATTCCATGTTGGTTAGTTTATCTTCCATGTTCTTCTATAGTTTCTACACTTCACAGTTCTGACTTTGGGTTTATTTTGGCGTTCTACACATTTCCTTGTAGGTCAGCAGCGTTCTAACACGAGGCCCACTCTTTCTGGCCGGTCGGAAGGAGTGGAGGTTGAGCTCCTACATTTTGGAAGGTGGTGGCGTCGATCGGTCATTTTCTGTTCGTTTGAAGAGTCGAGCGGCTTCATCCTTGCCGTTCATCTTCTTCCTGCGGCCGTCTCTAAACCATTCTTCTGCCATCATTCTTCATCCCGCGTTCCACCCCCAGCACTGTTAGACGGTCTATAGAGCGGCCGCACGTCGTCCGAGCGGTTCTTCCGCAGCCGCGCATCTCTATAGTGTTGGTTAAAGGCGAGTGTCTCCCTTCTTTTCTAAGGTAGGGCGTGTTCATCGCGTTTGGTACCTTGGTGGCGATCACACAGGTTCACATACTTCTGTCCCCTTCTACTTTCCATTTATTTCTCATATTGATTTAGTAGAGGGTTAAGAAATGTTTTAAAATGATAGGAAAATATATCTACACACGCATCATCCGGACGGGACCGACGGAGCTGTCCAAGTTGCTGCCCGTCAACCCAAGATCAGTCCTCTCGGGCCCACATTGTAGCCTTTTACCTCCTTGCGTGGAGTGGGCAGCAAATTAACTTCTGTAATTATTGTAATATTTTTACTGGGAGTTACCGTACTTGGCCGGGGTCGTCTTCCCCATGCCCGGAGCGTGGAGATATCGTGTCCACTCCCCCTCTCGGCATTTACTTTACTCGTATACATTTTTATATGCCGCTGCTAGAGTGATAGGTAATTAGCTCAACATTTATTTTTATCACCACTGCGAGAGTGAGTGAGTGAACCCGTCCCGTGACTCAATCCGAGTACACACGGGAGAGCCGATGCCCTTGACTCATTGTCGGTTCCTCAACCGTGCACGATCCCGCATTTCCCTCGCTAGGGACGAGTTGCGAGCTAGAGTCCCAAGTTCGCTGGTCCATCCCGCATCAAATTGGTATCAGAGCGGAAGGTTGAGTCTAGGGTAGTTTTGGTTAAAAAGAAAAAAAAAGTGTCTAAGTCTAGGTGTCGCATTTGCATTCCTTTATTTGATATATCGAAAGGTATTACCCGAACGTTAGGTTACGCCTATCAGGAAGGTCGCACATTTGCGAGAGAGGATCTTTGGGTCGCGTAACTCCGCCAAGTACCGTCTATTGGTTGAGTCTAGGTTCATAGTCGACTTGGTATTCTAACTTGCATTGTCACTTTAGAGTCGTGTCTAGTGTCTTGTCCAAGTGTCGGCATGTCTAGCAAGTAGTTCCCCCCAATTTCCCATGGATTCCCCATCGCCCAGGCGATATGACCGTTGACACACCCATGGGCTTGGAAACCATCCCATTCACTTCCAAAGGCCCGAAGCCTCGGACTTTCTTGGCTCCAAGGTCCCAAGCGACTACCTCAAGTGGGAAGCCGCCATGGACAAGTATTTCGAGTGTTACACTATCTCCGATGCCATGCAAGTCAACTTTACCCAAAAAAGGCTTGTCCACGAGGCCGCCTGAAAATGGGAGAGCCTTGAGCGTAAGAGGGAAATTAGGAGGCAATGGCCTATAGAGTCGTGGCAAGAGATGAAGGGCGAGCTTAGGAGGGTCTACCTACCCGGCCTAGTCACCTCCAACCGACCCCACCCAATCTCTTCCAACCAAGTGGGTCATAGTCGGAGGCAAAGAGCCCCGCCCTTAGATAAACCTCGACCAAAGTCTAGGCCGGTTTAGTATGAGCAACTCCCCAACGATGCCCCAACTCCAAGCCCCACTTTTGCCGAACTCTTGCAAATGTTTTCGGATCGGTTGGATAGGAGGTGTTCTTATATGGAGTCGCTAATTTCCTCTTGCCTACCTTCGAGAGAGGAGGTAGCCATACCCGAGCCTAGGAAGGTCATAGCCGGTAGTCCCAACCCAGCCCCACCTACGGGGTCCCAAGGGCCTCTTCCCCTCCTAGAAGATAGTCCTTCCCCACCCATGAGTGCTCCTTTGCCACCCATTTCCGATCCTCATCCGGAGCCATCTCATTTGGAGCCACCTCAGCCCGAGCCACCCGTGTTTCTAACGGGAACACTTTTCATCGCCGAGCCACTACTTAGCTGGTTCAAGAATGGCTTGGTTCCACCTTCCTATCCATCCATGGACCCTACACTCCCACTAGTGCCCGTAAACTCCTTCCATACCACATTATGGTCTTTCCATCATGTTGCTATTTTTGAAGACCTTATCAGGGGGTTAGACAGGCAAATGAAGTTAACATGTATGTTGGCCCGAGACTTCGACCAACCCCATAGTCATAGCTTCACACATCCAACCTTAGGGTCCATTACCTCCGTGTGCACCGTGGGTCATGTCACCACGAAGGTTCTTTTATTCCTTCCCCTACCGGCCAAGCCAAACTTCATTCCTTTTATCCCGAGGGAGGAACCATACCTTCTACACATGACCATCGTCCCATCAATCGTAATGCATGAAGGTGATTATTTATACCTTTTGGGATTTCAAACTTGGGACCGTGTCATGGGGGAATCCATATCGAGGGGTCATACTTTCTTTGATCCCTTCGATCCCTTCCCTAGTGAGCCGTATGACCCACATTATCCATTCCACCTTGTTAGGGAAGTCCCCTACCACACCCCTTCTCCACGGGCCAATCCACTTACACCCAGCCAGGGGCTCGATCCATGGCCATCATCTAGGGGTAAGGAAGAAGGTGCATTCGGCACTCCTAGCCCTCCCAAACCTCCCAAATCCAAAGGGTCGTCCGTGCATGAGTGGATCAATTTAGGATGTCTAGGACTCCCCCATTCTGCCTACCACCGGTTGCATCTTGTGTATGCATGACACACATTTGAATGTCCTGGTCCACCATTGCATGTGTATGGGTCGGACTAACAGTAGGTTTGTTTAGGGTCATGCGTGAGTCCGTGTTTTTCTTTCGAGTGCATAGTGAGTCTGGATGCATTAAGTCGAGTCAGTCTCATGACAGCTCCCGATGTTAGTCCCTTTCGAGTGCGAGGCAAGTCAGATCTATTGCGTACATTGTAGACTTGCTGGAATTTGGGATCAGCTCTACCTCAACATATCGAATCTAGTCACATAAAGGGACCCAGCGGTGATTCCTAGTGAGTCTTCAAGCCGCCTTCTCCCCTTTGAGAGTGACCCCGCCCCGGAGTGTCCACCTCTTGCCTCATTCCCACAGCAGCGTGTGCATATCGAATATATACAGGATGAGCAGGCGTCGATTACTTGGAGTGGAGCGTACTCCGCGCTTCCAGGTTCGGTGACGGATCCGCAGGAGCACACGAGCAGCCGCACCCCTTACTCGACGGGGTCGAGTTCTTCCCACCCGGGGAGAATTGATGGTAATCAACTCCGAGCATGTACATTTTATTTTATATTTGGGTCCTTTTTATTTACATTTATACCCTTTTGTAATTGGGTACGTAATTGTATGGCAAGTATAAGCCAAAATGTGAGTCTTTAGGTTTTAGTGGGTTTATTTGTAAAAGTCTAGTAGGTCCAGCAACGGGCCCCCTCCTTCTTCCCCATTGGTCCACCTATGCCCTAAGGCCCATGTGGGGCTTGTCAAATGTCCAAGGTGGGCTTCTAGATGGCTTGACCATTTAAGGGGACAAAGGGTGAAAATTTCAAAAATAATGGCCCTTAAAGTCAAGGGGGTGCCCCCCTTTAATATTAGTTTAATAGGTTTTATATTTTTATTTTATTTGCATCAAAACACATGGGAGAATTAAATATGATCTCCCCCATTTGCCCCTCCCTAACCCTAGATCTAGGGATAGTCTAGGTCATTTTACATTTCTTATATAAACCTTGTATGTTATGAATTACTTAGCATTAATGAAAGGAAATTCTCATTTGTGCTCACAATAGCGTAAGGGCGCCCCTCTCTCCCCCTCTAGAGCTGTGAGAGCTCTCATTTCAGATGTGTGAAACATCTCCTCCACCACCTCTCTGAGTGTGAAGCTCAGCACCATCGTCGCCGCCACCACCGAGTCGCCGTCGCACCGTCACCGCCAACCCGTCAGAGATCTGTCTAAATCAGGACAAAGGTCCCTTGTCTGAATTTTCTCTCCCAAACCTCAGAACTGACAGAGCTGAGATTTTGAGGATCATGTTACAGTAACCTTGTTCTTCCATTGTTCGACCCCCTTCCCCATTTCTGATTGAGTCCAAATTTGAACTTGGTGTTCTACCCACCAAAACCCACCTTCAAAAATTTTCCCACGAATTTAGGAGTTCTTCTTCCCCTCTGAAAAATCAAAACTCAGTCCTAAATCTGTTCTGTCTTGTGTAGTCCAGATCCGACCCCTGTCCAGTCAAAAATATATTTCCCCTGTCAAACCACCTCTAAAAAATCCATAAAAAATATTGGCGTCTTCCTTTCTTCCCCCTCTCCAACTTTCATAAGGGCCCAACTTCCAGATCTGAAGTTTTCCCTTCGGTCAACCCTTGTTCTCAGGAAATTCAAATCTTTCCTGCCAGATCTGGTTCTGTGAACCAGCAGGTTGTACATTCGACCAGGGCCTCTATAGGGATAGACAAAATTCTTTCTCTATCCACAGGTCGTATCCCTCTGAGATAGCTTTCCAATGGCGCTGGTCTCGCGTCAATCAGAGGTCGGGGTTGATCGTAGCAGCCATTCTCGCCGGGTCGTGCACTGCAAAAATAGAAGTACCAGCCCGTGGACAGCAAGCCGCACCGACCGCCCGGTAGGCCGACTCGCCTTCCACAAGGCGAACCAGCACGTCACCTTCCCAGGGAACGTCCCTCCAGGAGCCACCATCGCAGTAGTACCATTCCCGGCCCACTCGGCCCACCAGCCAACATGTGGGGCCCACAACCTGTAGCACGCGTCATCTGGACGGCACTGACGAAGCTGTCTAAGTTGCTACACGTCAACCCAAGATCGGTCCTCCCGGGCCGACATTGTAGCCCTTTACCTCCCTGTGTGGAGTGCGCAGCAAATTAACTTCTGTAATTATTGTAATACTTTTACTGGGAGTTACCGTACTTGGCCAGGGTCGTCTTCCCCACGCCCGGAGCGTGGAGGTATCGTGTCCGCTCCACCTCTCGGCATTTGCTTTACTCGTATACATTTTTATATGCCGCTGCTAGAGTGATAGGTAATTAGCTCAAAATTTATTTTTATCACCGCTGCGAGAGTGAGTAAGTGAACTCGTCCCGTGACTCAATCCGAGTACACGCGGAAGAGTCGATGCCCTTGACTCATTGCCAGTTCCTCAATCGCGCACGATCCCGCGTTTCCCTCACCAGGGACGAGTTGCGAGCTAGAGTCCCAAGTTCACTGGTCCGTCCCGCATCATAAACCTCCGGAGATAAAGGGACGCAAACAACGCACAATGCCTATAAACCCTAGCCGGAGGCGACACGACGATCCGATCTCCCAAGAAGGGGTATTCTTTTTTTCATCATGACGGGCATATTTTCAGGGCAAGCCGCATCATATGGCCCCTACTAGAGAGAGATCTCCACCCAACTAGAGCCACAAAAAGTCCAGCCCAAAATGCTACCCGACCGAGCCTAATCTTGGCTTGGGAGTCGGAGTGGGATAAGTGGAGAGGGGAAATCTAGCCGCCCGTACGGAGAGGCCAAACGAGGTCCGACCCGACCCAACAAGGCCCAGCTTCTTGAAGTGGTAACCCCTGGGCCCACTCAATATAAGTCCAATAACTCACACGGAACAAGCGCTTCCTAGGCGGCCTTCGGGTTGGGAAGTCCGAGCATCAGTTGATCGGGAGAGCTCCTCCGGAGCCCCATATTCCTTGCCCAAACCATGCAGTTATCGCTCGAGAGGCACCTCCTGGGCGAGCACCATGTGCTCGGGCCAACTGATGGAAGCTTATCTGTGCGGCCGTTACGTGTCCCTTAAAAGCTGGGAGTTCAAGGGGATAGGAAAAACCAAGAGTCTGTATGCTATAAAGATCCCGCAAGGAGGACGTACCCCCCCCCCCCCGAATCTCCTCAGCTTACAGGGATCATACACTCAACGAGTCATTATTTAAGCCTGAAGAGCCCTATTGTGCGGAGGTAAGTCAAAAAACCCTGAGCAGGAACCACTTCACCTTTCGGTGGAGAGGGATCTCGTGCTCCCATCTTCCTCCGAACTCCTCCCTTTGCACTGTGCTCTACTACACTTGTTGACTTAAGCATCGGAGGGTTTTCCCCGGGGATCCATCTCTGGGCACCCCTGACCTATTTCCCGTCTTGCAATTCATACTTCAAGGCTACGTGGTTATCCTCTTCCCCGCTCAGGAGTAGTACAAGATTGCCCCTCTTCAGGGATGTACCTGGGGGTTGGGTTTTTTTAAACCCCTATGAGGCGTGGAAAATAGTAGGAAAGAGAAAGAATGGTAGAATGCCAGTGAAAAATGCAGGTAGAAGTAAAGGAAAAACGAACGTGTAATGATGGGCAAACGATGGAAATGGCTAACTAAGACTCAAAGAAACACAAACACAACGACTACTCCCTGAACCGAAGGCTTAATGGATGTGGAAAGCCTTCCTCCCTGGCTGGAATTCGCTCAAGAATGCGGCAGCACTTCGACACCAATTCCGGATCTCCCCCCCCCCCCCCTTCGCGAGCTTGGACTAAGGGTGCTATTTATAGACCCTTAAAAGTTAGCCCCGAATTAAGCGATTTCGAATGAGAATTAGGCCTGGATTCCTTTGGATAAATCATGGATAATATTCCCATCTTTTATCAAGATCAAATGGAACCTGATTTGGCTGAGCATCCCCAGAGAAAAAGGTTGAACAACCAAGAGGTTTAACCACGAGCGGAGAAAGAAAAGCCAACCGAATCCAGGATTTCGGCCATAAACGCGGTCGAACGATGGACTACCCACCCATATAAACGGTCCAATGCTAGACCGCCTACAAAAAATAAATAATAGGATAAATAAACCATTTATCCAAAGAACAGACCGACTGATCCGGCATAGGACTCTGGATTGGCAAACGGTCCATCGATAGACCGCCCCACGAGTCAAACGACCCATTGCCAGACCGTTTATATGGTGTCGGTGGTAAATCAATAAAAAAATAGATATTTATCTAGAAACTGACCCATTTAGGAATCTGGCCACTAAACGGTCGTTCGATGGACCACCCAACTTGAATAAACGGCCTAATGCAAGACCGTTTATTAGGATGTCGGTGGAAAATCAGAAAATAGCCAATTAATCCAAAGGCAAGTCAGTGTAGGACTCTGAACGATATAAACGGTCTTGAAAATGACCGCCCAACATCCTAAGTGGTGTATGGCTAGACCGCAGTTAGGCTGGGCGGTGGAAGTTAATAAAATGGGATAAATAGGCCCATTTACCCCAAAGACCAAGTGAAATCAAAGCCCATTAAACCCGAAATCCAAGGAAAATCGAGAGCAAGTCTAGCCAGGGAGGAAATACCTATAAAATCAGCCCAAAGACATGCCTGAAAATGGCCCAATGAGTAATGGACAACCTGAGGCATCAAAAATGAAGGTAAGAAGAATGACCCAACTCAGAGGTAAAAAATGGGTGCCAACAGATGCCCCACCTTAACGTCCTCTTTGCAGGGGAGCGAGTGGTGGTGAAGTGGAAGCGAAATGGAACATGGAGATGAAGCGGAAATGAAGCGGAGCAGACTGAAAAGCGGGCGTTAAGGTAAAAGACACATGTTTTCTCGCCAACGAGCGATAGGAATTTTTTGGAGAACTCCGAACCAAACACAAAGAATGATCAGACCTAAACGACACTAGTTTGGAGAAACTAACTAAACAAAACAGAAAGAAAAAAATGAGCAACCTCATCAGGGGACACAATCCACAACAAATGAGAGAATGAGAACAAGCAGAAGAGAAAGTAAAGAAGCAGACTAAAATCTCCAAACGGGGACCCTTAGTCAATCAAACCAGGTGAACAGACCAGAGAAAACCTTCCAACTCTGAGTGGAATAGTTCTTCCCTAAACCATGAACGCACAATCATCCATCACAAATGGGACACTTTCAGATAGACCATGGGTCGTGAATGCTCAAAAGATGCGTATGATGCATGATGGCTTAAAATAAAAAGAAATCATCAAAGCGAATGTAAAGAAAGCCATAAAATAGAAAGTACTCGAGAATAGTATTGCTAGACTGGAAGAATCAGGGTCAAGACACTATCCGCAACCACGGCGTGTGAGATAGAAGCATCGTCCCCCAATTTTCCCAACCTAACGACCTATCCGATGATTAAACATGTGCACTTAGATCATCATCGTTTTTGTTATAGGGGAACATCAGATCTTGGAACACGTGAATGACCAACCGATTCGCGAGATAGTATAATATCGATACAATATAGTAATGCATTAAGGGACAAAAGGGTACGGAATACTTACCTGACTTACCTGACCGGGACCATGGCAGTGGTGTAATGCTGTAACGAGATTATGAACCAATGTTTCGCAATTATATATCTCAGGAATCAACACCACTCCAGCCAAAACATTATCAATGAAGCACATAATGCAGCAAGAATAAAGTAAAACTCATTAATCATTTCATCATATAAACGGTCCACTTCAGACCTCCACAAATGTGTACACGGACCACATAAGGCCGCAAATGGAAATGAGAACTCAAATCTCGTCGTGACATTAGCACGGCCCTTTAGGAGACTGTCTAAAATAAACGGTCATGAGGAGACCGTTAACATGCATATGAGCGTTAATCAAACAAAACGGTCGGATCAGGACCACCTAAGAGCCAAACGGTCCACCGATAGACCGCTTTTAGATCTTCGGTTTCAAAAAAATAAAACCGACCCCATCATCTTCTTCCTTATTCTCCCATTTCCTCTCCATTACACCCCCGAACGGAGGAGCATGACACCCGCCCCCCATCTCATTCCACTCACCCCCGCACTCTCCCCCACTCTCTCTAGTCCTCATGCGTTTCAAAAAACACATTTTGAAATGTCTTGCACGACGAATGGCCAGAGGGGATGCCCCGCTACCGTCGGCGATGAACCCCATGGAGGAGATGGCGCCACCGTCCGTGGTGGCCGTGGAGATGCCCCCACCGCCTGCGGTCGAAGACGAGGCCACATTGTTTGTCGCCGGAGCCCCTGAGAAAGGAGGATCAGCGCCGGAGGCGGTGGCCGCGGCAGCCGCGGCGGTGGAGAAACCGGTGAGGACCTCCGACGTAGGCCCCCCCCAAAAAAAGAACCCCAATTAAGTCCATGCATGCTAGCCTAGGTAGAAGAAACGGGGCACATGACCCTTCTAGGATCGGTTGTAAGGGCCATTGCCACCGGCGGGGGAGGGGTTAAACGCCGTCAGGTATGGCGAGTAGCAAACGGTCCAACAGTGACCACCTAGGAACAACAAACGGTTCGCTTAGAACCGTTTGGAGACAAAGCGACCAATACCAAATCGCCCAAAGGCTAGAACGATCCATGGGTGACCGTTCAAAGGGAGTTAAACAGTCAAGACGTTAGGGTGTGTACGCGATCTAAATAAGGTCGTTGATGTCTAGACAGTCCATCTGGGACTATTTAGAAGCTAAACCATGGGGAACAAAATGGTCTCCAACAGCCCGTCCATTCGATAAACGGTTAAAGGATGACCATGTATATTTAGATCAACGGGAGGGCCTGAAGAGAATGTGAAACAGTATGATGGGGACCGCTGGGCATCCAAATGGTCAGGAAAAAGTCGTTATAGGGACGGACACATGGAGGATAAACGGTCCAAACTGGGCCATCTAGACAACTGAATGCTTCTCAATAGACCGCCCATTTTAGGAAAACGGTTAGGGAATGACCGTAGAATCTCAGATCAACGGGATGGCTTATTGGAAATAGAAAACGGTTGGAAATAAATCTTTAGGAGGATAGAAACGGCCTAGTTGTGGCCGCAAACCTGATAGACTGCATTTTTTTTTGCAATGTATGACTATGATGAAACGAATGACTGATTCAAATTGTTTAAATGCATGCAGGGAAAGCGCAGGACCCGGATTTCATGGCTCCAGGTCCGTGCAGTGTACCTAGCACTGCCGAACTTCCAGAGGGAGCGACTTACTGCCATGGGATTCGGGGAGTTTCTTGACACGGAGGTCGCTCACCTCGACACTGCCCTATTGTATGCCCTACACGACTGGTGGGACCCGGTCAGCCGCACTTTTCTCTTCCCATGGGGGCACATGGTCCCGACGCTCGAGGACGTGGCGCACATCACCGGCCTACGGGTGCACGGGACACCGGTGAGTGGGAGGACCTTCACCGACTATAGAGAGCCAGCCTAGAGGCTGTTGGGCCTGGAGCTACAGAGGCCAGAGGGTCAGTCAACGATCCTACCGAGGGCGAGGCTGTAGGAGGGTCTCGGCCAGAGAGGAGCGAGGATCACGCTGTGAACACCTAAAAAGATGATCATCTCTCCGACATAAAAGGATAGAAGATAGAAAAAACTAAATAAAAAGGGGAGCAAGAGATTGCTATATGGAGGGTGATCGCCAGAGGGGTTACCTCAAAAAGAAGGGAGATTGATCGCGAATACCTGATGAAAACAATGATGCGGGATGATTGTAGATTTCCTCCTCCTCCTTCTACCGGCCGGCCGATGAAGGGGATTTTTCTTCTTGATTACCCTTAAACAAATCACAAACAAACAAAATAAAAAGGGATTAGCCAAGTGTGTGTAGTATCAATCCAAAGATAAAATGAGATGATGGAATATGAGCATAAAGTGTGCACCTTTCGGTTCTTTTAAAACCCCTAAGAGAATTAGGGAAGGAAGGAGATGTGATGCAAAGCTAATGCAAAAGAATTATGATGAACGATGATGAAATAGTAAACTGATGCAAAGAGTTCCCTGCTGTTCCTGACAACAGTAAAGGGAGAAACCAATTAATTCGGCTGATGCAATAGGAAGAAGAAACCACCGCAGGAGCAAAGGATGCGCAAGGAAGAGGAGAGTGGAAAGCTTCTATGCGTGGAGAAAACCTGTTTCTGCTATTGCTAATCCCTCTTTTCTTCTCCCTTCAGCCAACCTTTTGCGAACTCGACCCAGGGATGCATTTATAGGGCGGAAAACACAGATCTAATGGGATAAGAATTGGCAATAGCCATCCACGGTAAGGTCTCTAGTTACCTAATCCAACAAGATGATCAAACAGAGCAGGCAACTCTCCAGGAAAGCTTCGTTCAATCAGGACACGGAAGGGAAAGAGACGACCCAAATAAAGGCGTTATTTGAAATTGACGACTTGGGTCAGGGCGTTAATTAAAATAACGACTGGCATAAAGGCATCAATTAATGGATTTAATTTTAGTAAGAAACACCTTCCTTATTTGAAAATGATGAAGCGACGCCTGAGGGGGAGGTGTTAATTAAAAACACGACCCAGAGAGGGACGTTAATTCTTATTTTTCCAATTTGAATGAAATTCGTTAAATTCCAGAAACTGGCGCCTCTTGGATCAGTCGTCCTTTCTTTAAAACGCGCCCAGGAGCAAGCCGTTATTTAAAACATGCCTTACTTCAAGTCGTGAATTACAAAAATAATTAGAAAAACACATAAAATCACACAAAAATAGAAAAAGTTTGTATTATGGAAATATTGAAGTTCACTTTGGGGCGTTAACATGGTGACATGAGATTTGATCAACATAGTATCAATTTTGGTGTGTCTACAGCTGCCCCGCCTTGGCGTCTGCTTTGCAAGGGAGTGAGACGAAATGAAGTGAAAGTGTAACAAGCGAAATGAAGTGGAATGAACTGATAAGTAGATGGCAAGGTGTGATGTGACATGCCTCTGATACTAAGCATTAGAAATCTTTTCAAGATTCTGAGTGAAACAACTCCGGGTGATTCCAAGAAAGCATCGATTGGCTGGATAAAGGAGACGAAACTAAATAAAATGTGTGCGAGGGCACGACAGGGTGGCATCATTGGAGAGCGGTTACCAGCCAATGTGGACGTGCTACAACCAAGGTGGATTTGCAGAAAATTAAAGTGAATTGAGATGAAGACCCAACAAAGGGACGCTTTCAAGGAACTAGCCTGAGCGGCTTCAGAGAGAATAAAGTATTTGATTTAGAATGGAATATCTCATGCCAACTCAATTAAGAGCGAGTGGCCTTCATTATTGCCATAATATGAAGATTTTCATCATTAAGCTCAAAGTCCTACATGATGCATGCTGAGCTAAAAGAAACAATAAAACAAGCTAAAAATAAAAAATAATCAAGGATAATATTGCCAAGCCATCTAGATTTGGTCAAGAATCCAGATCTCTAAGCTGACATTTAGTCGAAGCCCGTTTGTCCGCGCATCAACCCAGAAAGTGGAACCGTCGTCCCAGACCTTTAATGACTCAACGGCCTATCCGTGTGATCAAGATTCTCCTGGAATTATCACTATTTTTTATGAAGGGGAACTCAAATTCCAAGTTTGTCAGAACCACAAGGTCCTTGATATGCTATAATAGCGTAGAATACCATATAGTAACAACGCTTACAGGAAAGAATACAAGGATGGAATGGTGTTACTTCAACGAGTTACCCATGCGTCTCGAAACCTGCACTTTTCTGCACTTGAAAATTCATTAGTCCTCATGATAGAAATAATCCTTATTCAAAACAAGACATGACCATAAGTGCATAATCACAAATAAATTCTAATTAAAAGACAGCACTTAAGTTCATTAATTAACATCAGCACATGGGAACTGAATATGTCAGCTTATAAAAAGACGACTGATGGTAGGGGCGTCAAAAAGATAAAAGACGACTAGCATCAAGTCGTTAATTTCCTTGAGATCTCAAGAAAGTGATGACCCTAACGGAGGCATTAAATAAAACATGACTTTAGACAAGTTGTCATTTCAACAAAGGACGCTCTGACTGATGTCGTTAATTAACAACAGATTCGAAACACATGCTTCCGACTCTGAATCAGAAAGCTAAACCCAATGCTACTTGTAATCGACTCTGCAATTTCGAACGGGCATCAGATCCTTCATATTTCTATAAAAGGAGGGGATCTCCCTCAGATTAATCGAACAAGTAAGTTCTTCTGTTCTGTTGCCTCTTTTGTTGTTCACAGATACTGCTTCGGCTTCTTTCTACAGACGGTCATTGCCTTTGGCGAAGATGGAAAGAGCTATCAAAAGGACCAAGCTCTCCACTCTCAGGCACTCCGAGATTAATGGGCACCTTAGCAATAGGATTGCTATGAACCAGGTATGTTCAAAGCTTGAATTGTGTGTCTTCCTATTTCTCTTTCAAACTCTCATCTCTTTCTCTCCCTCTGTGCCTTCTTTTCTTTTCTTTTCTCTACACAAGAATACCCAAGCATTCCAGGAGCTAGGAGATTCACAAAAAACAAATGGCTTCCTTAGCTGGGGCGGAGTTGGCGATCCGTGAGCAGCGGGTCGCAGAGCTGGAGAGGGCTTTGAGGCGACGGGAGGAGCTGCCTCAGGACCTAGCGGAGCTGCGGGTCGCTCTTGAGCTGGAGCGGAGAGAGCGTGCGCCAGAGCGTGAGGAGCGTGCTCGGGAGCGTGAGGAGCACCTGGCAGACCGTGCCCGTCACCACGAGCTACAGCAGTCAGAGCGTAGAATGAGCTGACTATCACCAACAATTCGTAATTGGGTAACACCATATCTATGAGCGGTTTGAAGGCCGACCAAAAGAGCCTCATACTCAGCTATATAATTTGTGACAGGGAAAGTAAGCTGAGCGGCGAATGTGATGGTGACCCCTTCTGGTGTTAAAAGAACCATGCCGATCCCTCTTCCTTGGGAATTTAGAGCTCCATCAAAATATAACATCCACATAGGATCGTGGGGTTGATTAATGGACATTAGTTCCTCATCTGGAAACTCCGAATTGACAGGATCAAATCGGGGTAGAGAGTGGTGAGCAAGATGTTCGGCAATGGCGTAGCCTTTGATAGCTTTCTGTTGAATGTAAGTGATGTCGAATTGAGAGAGGAAACTTTGCCAGCGTGCTAATCGGTCGGTAAGGATAGATTTTTCAAGAAGGAATTTAATTAGATTCATGCGAGCAATGAGGTGAACCTCGAAAGCTAAGAAATAGTGCTTTAACTTCTGAACTACCCACACCAAAGCGGCGCAAGTCTTCTCTATAGCTGAGTACCTCTGCTCACAAGGGTTGAGAAGTTTAGACAAGTAGTATGCTGCCCTCTCCTTCCCTTCTTCATCCACTTGAGCTAGGACAGCACCCACAGAGTCATCCAGGACAGAAACATAGAGAATGAGTGGTTTGCCTGGAACTGGCGGCCTCAGGACAGGAGGATTGGCCAAATAATCATTCAATCCTTCAAAAGCTGCCTGACATTTGTCATCCCAATTAAACTTGACCCCCGGCTTAGTAATCTCGTAAAACGGCCTGCATCTTTGTGAATGCTCGGAGACAAAGCGGCGAATAAATTGCAACCTCCCGATTAATCCTCGAACTTCCTTCAAATTCCTGGGAGGAGGCATATCTCTAATGGCCTTCGCCTTATTGGGATCAACTTCAATTCCTCTTTTGCTGACAATAAATCCAAGCAACTTCCCTGATGAAACACCAAATACACATTTCTTGGGGTTCATTTTCAACTGATACTCTCGTGATCTTTGCAAGACTTTAGCTAGAACTCCAGGATACTCAACCCTTATTCTTGATTTTATCACCAGGTCATCCACATACACCTCAATATAAATGTGGATCATATCATAAAAAATTGCCATCATAGCCCTCTGATAGGTGGCTCCAGCATTCTTGAGTCCAAAAGGCATGACCACATAGCAGTAAGTACCCCATGGTGTAGTGAACGATGTCTTCTCTTGATCTTCCTCAGCCAAGCAAATCTGATTATAACCCGAAAAACCATCCATGAAGGAGAGAGTCTCAAATCCTGCCGTATTATCAATTAAAACATCAATATGAGGGAGGGGGAAGTCATCCTTAGGACACGCACGGTTGAGGTCCCGAAAGTCTATACAAATCTGAACCTTTCCATCTTTCTTCATGACCGGGACGATGTTAGCCACCCAGTTAGGATAGAGGACAACTCTAACAAATCTGGCCTTATGAAGCTTGTCGACCTCTTCTTTCATTTTTAAAGCCATGCTAGAGTGAAAACGTCTCAACCGTTGTTTGACTGGAACAGACCCTGGCTTAAGTGTAAGTCGATGTTCAACGAGCGCAGGGTCTAATCCGGGCATCTCTTCATAACTCCATGCGAACGTGTTCTTATATTCTTGAAGTACCAAAATAAGCGCCTCCTCTTCGGAGGGCGGCAAGTTCTTTGAAATGAGGACAATCCTGGGGTCTTCTTCCGTACCCATATTTATTTCTTTGGTAGGCTCTTCTACTGAGGCTGATGGTTCATCAAATCTTCTCATGCCACTAGCAAAGGCATCAGCCTCGTCCTCATATTCTTTGTAACTTTCATCCCCCTCTTCAATAGGGTCTTCATCGTTCATAATCTCATAGACACCTAAACTCTCATAAGAAGCACAAGCACCCTCATATTCTAATTCTGGCAAGATGATCGGATTCTCTAAAAATTCGAGAAGAGTTGAGCATGCCTGGCACCTTCTAGCCAATTCTAACAAGAATCTACGGGGAATTGCTTACCCTTGGGTTTCTTATGTGAAACTACCCCATGAATTTTATTAGAAGAAGAAGAGGGGCAACTAGCTTGATCATTAGAAGAAGAAAAGGAAGGAGGTGAAAAAGTTGATACAGGAGGGGATACAGACGAAGACCCCTCGTAGGAGGGGTAGAAAAGATTTATCAATGAATCCTGGAAGAGCGGCCCCTGGGTCGGGACACACTCAGAAAGGAGATAAGAGGTCTCCTCAACGGAGATAGAGGATTGGAAAGTTGGAATTTTGGCGTTTTTTTTTTCTTTTTTATTTTTTCCTTCTTTATTTTTCTCTTCATTTTTATTTTCTTTTTCCAATAGAAAGCAATGTGAAGGGGGAATAGTAGGAAGAGTGAAAATTGAAAGATTGGAGAAGGGTTGAATTAATAATGACCTGCGCGGGGGTGTGATGGAGAGTCTGAAAAATTGCTCGAGGAGCAGGGGAGGAATTGGAGGAGAAACTCGAAGTGAACTTGGAGAAAAGATGACCATGATTGGAGGCGGTCTGGGCACACATGGAAACATTTGGGAATATAGGGAGACAAGAAGAGACGGATGCATGGAAGTGAGAGAGAAAAGGCCGGCCCACAACCTGTCTATCGTGAAACCTTCTTCGTATGGCACATCAGGCTCTCCAGTGTCTGTATAATTGCTCAGCAGTTGCCTCTTATCTGTTATCACAGCAGGTTTTTCAATCAACTCATGGATTAATGGTGGCCATTCTGGGTCGGTCGGCATAAATAGACGACTCAAAGCAATAGCAATATCATTCATGTCAAACCATCTATACCAGTCACACTCTGGATCACCCATTTTCCTTCTCTTATCAGGCCTTAGAGACTCGAGGGCTTTATAGGTGGCTAATGGAGCAATATGACGAGCAAACTGTCTAGCATGAACATCTTGACAGTCTAACATGGAAGTGACTATTGTAGTCTGCTCATTATTTTGAACGCCACCTTTAATAAAATGTGTCTGCAATGTCCAAGTAAGCGGTTGGCGATCTGTCTTCAAAGTGGATGTCATAACTGCCCATGGTTCTTCTTCATTCTTGCCCGGCCCTTTATAGCCTAGGCCGCCCCGTGCAATTAATTTTTGTGGCTTGACAGGCTTAGTTCTGCCTTGGAAATTAACACCTAGGCCTTTACCAGCTTGGTACCCCATTTTCATCAGAATATTCCATCCAGGGGTATTTATTATGCTCTTCTTCCTCTTCCCCTTGGAAGTCGGAGGTGTCATAGCAACCGTTGTGACTGTCTCCGAGGGCATCGGCCGTGGGTTAATGACATCCAACACTGATAACAACGGTTTGTTGGAAGGCCAAATAGACGGAACTGATGTTGCTAGGTGTATGTCTTCATCTGGCAAAATCGGCATGCTAGTGACTTTGATAACACGGCCTTTATGTGGAAACTTGAGGCATTGATGATTTGTAGAAGGCACCGCATCCAGCTATTGAATATAGGGGCGACCCAGGATGCCATTAAATGTTGGATCCATGTCCAATATGTGAAAATCTACTGTGATTGTAGCTGGACCCAAATTGACTTTTAATGTTATCATGCCCAAGGGAGGCTTCTTGGTGTTGTCATAAGCTGTGACTGTTATAGTGGATGGCCGAATCTGATTTTCAGGAATGCCGCATATCTTCAAAGTGCTAGGCGGCAATACATTGATGGATGCCCCAGTGTCCACCAAACATTGTTTTACTGCCACTTTATTTATGTCAACTGTGATACACAGGGCATATTTCCTTGCTGGTTGAGGTGCCAATTCATGTTCATAAAAAGTAATTGCTGGCTGACCGCTAGCGGGCGTTAAGACTGTAGTTATATGCTCGACCGGGATGTCTTCATTGACCATAACTTTCTGCAAATATTCTTTCAAGGCCAATTGATGGGTCGTTAACCTCTTGATCAGTTCTAGAATAGAAATTCTTGCTGGAGTCCGGTCGAGATGCTTTAGTAAATCATACTGAGTGCCTGGAACAGACTCTTGCTCTTGCTCTTGCTCATTGGGCCCCTGCGTGGGCTCCTGCTCTCTCTGGGGAAAAATGCGCTGGAACATCCGTCCACTGCGGAGCGGTGCTACGGTTTGGCGCGCCTCTTTCGGGGTAAGTGTGGAGGGAGGGTTGGAAGATGAAGAAGGAACATTAGTGTTGACAAGTGGTGGAGAAGTGTTCGAAGAAGGAGCCCCCGTAGGGGGTATTGGAGAAGGGTTTAAAAGAGAAGCCCCTGTAGGAGGCGTAGGGGTAGAAGGGGGTGTTGGAGTGTGGGTGGAGATAGTTGGTTGAATAAGGAGAGGTCTGGGTATAAATGGGGGGTGGACTGATGGTGTAGGAGTCCTTGCCGGCGGAGGAGCAATGGTGGTGGATGTAACGGGTGTTGGTGATGGGTGGATGAGAAGTGGCCTAGATGACAAGGGCGAAGGGTTTGTGATAGGTAGTGGAGTTTGTTGCGTGATGGGCTGCGATGGTGGAGGACGGGTAAGGAGAGGTCAGGTTGGCAAGGATGAGGAATTAGTTGGAGCGGATGGATTAACAGGGCGCAGAAGGGGACGAGTCAATTGGGGAGTGGAAGAAGGAAGTGTGCACAAGAGGCGCAGAGGTTGATTTGAATTATGGTTAAGTGCCCCGACAGAGGCGTTTTCTTCGTGCCATCCTTGTCCTCTCTCCACCTCGTGGAGGGACGTGACAGGGTTTACATGCTGATTTGGGGGGTGCTCCGGCAGTGGGTTGTGGACAATCCCCATGTCTTGTTGTGGTGCTGGAGCTTGCTGTTGTACCTGTGGAGCTGGTTGCTGCGGCTGCTGAGCCTGCTGTTGACGAGGAGGCCTTCTTACTTTTAAAGAAGCGATAAACTGTCTCATATCGTCCCAATTAATACCGCCCTAATCATTCAAATCATAAATATAGTCCTTGAAATGAAAGCAGTGATCAATATTGTGGCCAGGGGAGCGGTGGAAAACACAATAGCGGGACGTGTCAACATTAGTGGGCCACGCTGCCCTTTCTTTTGGTAACATGAGCAGATTGGCGGCCATCAGGACATTGAAGATATCTGGGAGACTTTCTGGCAATGGCGGGTAGTGGGCCCTTTTGGGGCCTAGTGGTCTCCTTTGTTGTTGTTGTGGTGGTCCGTAGTTGGCAGGTGGTGGTACTTGGTGATATTGTTGTGGAGCTGGTGGATCCGCGCGGTGTGTTTGATTTTGTGGAGGAGCAAAAGAAGGTTGAGGAGCAAATTGGTGTTGTGGGGATGAGTTGAAGAGGGTGCTTTGTTGTGGAGGTGGTGGAGGTCGTGGGTTAGATTGGCGGGAGGGTGTGGGGTTGCCAACTATGCCAACTTGCTCATTTGTAACGGTGCCCTCAGTCGTGGGTCCGCTATTGTTGACATTTGTATTTTTCTTGACCAACCGTGGTCTTGATTCAAACATGCCCATGATGGGCGAATCTTTCATCTGAGTTTGAATATATCGAGCTCTTTCATAGAGCTCCTCCATGGTGGTCAATCTGTTCATGGCCAATATGTGCCGGAACTGAGGGGTTGCATTTGAAATAATCATCTTAACCTGTTCCGGTTCTGACAACGTATCTTTCAATTTTTCGGCCATTGATCGCCATCTATCAGCAAATGTGATGAAGTCTTCCTCTGGCTTCATTTTCTCCGCAACCAGATCAGTAACTGATAGGGAGGGTCCAACCCGGTCCCTATATTTCTGCAAGAATTTCTTTTGAACTATATCGAAATCACTAGCATCTGCCGGGTCTAAGGAATAAAACCACTCGAGGGCTGGCCCCTCTAAAGATATTCTAAACAAATAAGCTAACGAGGCTTTATTGCCCTGCCAAAAGAAAGTTTCATACATAAAATCTTTCAAGTGAATAAATGGATTGCCAGTCCCATTATATTGCTGAAAATTCGGCATCTCAGAAGGTGGTAGATGAAATACTGGCAATGTGGGGAGAGAAATCTCCGGGGCATGCTTTGCTGCAGTGACTTTCTTGAGTTGCTCTTCCATGCTAGCCAACTTTTGAAGGAGCAGAGCATTGGAATCTGACTCGACTGGGGCTGAATTTGGAATGAAAGAATTTGGCATAGGCGTCCTTAGAATTTGGGGAGGTTGAAGGAATTGAGGCCTAGCCGCAGAATAACTTGCCTGTTGGGCCGGCATGGCCACAACGGGCGTTGGTGGACGTGAAGGAGTTTTGTGCAAGACCGCCTGGTCAGTAGAAGCATGGTGGCCACTCACGGCTGGAGGGGGATTGGAAGATGAAGAGGGAACATATTTCCCTTTCAAAGCGGCCTGAACTTCCTGCCGCTGGGAATCATCCAGTTGGGACAAAGCATGAATTAAATCATTGACATTGAAAGAAGGGGAGGTGTTCCCTGATGTGTCCTGATTGGATGGTAAAGCTTGAGAGGAGGGTTCAACCTCATGAGTTGTGGTGTCAACCACATGAATTTGAGAATAATGAGCATGAGATGGAGGGTAGTCTCCCTCATGATAAATGGAATCCTGGAGGGGGGCCTCATAAGATTGACCAAAAATATTCTCCTCCACATCATCATAAGAATACCTGTAGCTTGCCATGTTGATGATTTTACCTGAACGAAGTTGCATATTTAAGTGGAGAGAAAGCTTAACTTGAAGGAATTATAACCACAATAACCACTCAATTCAATCAAATTTATGCAAACAAGTTGTGATGAGCGCAAGCTTTTAGATTTAAGTTTGAGGTTAGGGTGAATTAAATTGAAGATCAATCCACTCCCTTTTGCAATGTGAACCATAGTTATGAATTTGAGTGTGATCTCCGAGTTAACTAGGTTCTTTCTCTCTCCTCACCAACGATAGGTTGTCTAAACTCCGGATACTTCAAGGTACAACCAGCCCAGCGTCCGTGAGGGAATCCACGGGTGCGGGGACTTACGGAGGTCTTGGAAAAAGAATTTCCGGTCCAAAGAGACGGAATACTCAATGGAGGGTTATTCCAATTCCAAGAAGGGTGTGTGGAATCCTAGTGTAGAGAGAGGAGGTCTCTCAACCAAGTGCCACAAAATGCAGGATAATATAGTCAAATCAATCAGACATAATCAGATGATAAACATGTGAATCAATCCAGCATGAATGAACAGAGCAAGCAGGTTTCTGTAAACACACAGAAAAAGGGCGACTTGACAACAGTCGCTACCAACAGCAAAAAAATGACAGTGGGCCTGCCGTGAATTACTGCAAAGTGACAGACAGTCCAGAAGACGTGCCTTGATGTGAGGTGCTAATTATGAACGAGACACCTCGGGAAGAGGGCGCACAAGCTGACCTAAAACACGCCTTGCGATACGGCGCTGCACAAAGACAGGACGCCCAGACCAAAGGGCGTGAATTCGCAAGGAGAAATAAAATGAACCAAAGATATGCTAAAAAGTGCCTCTGCAGCAGGCGTTAAATAACAAAAAGATGCCTTGAATGAAGGCGTTAAATAAGAGAAGCGCCTTGATGGAAGGCGTTAATTCAGACAATGGAGGGGTATTGTGGGTACCAAAGGGAGGGGCACTCGCGGGTGCCAAAGGGAAAGGGCACACGTGGGTGCCAATAGGAAAGAGCACACGTGGGTGCCAATAGGAGAGGGGTAATCAAAAGAAAAACAGTGGGAGTCCCACCGTGATCGCCAATTTGTGAACACCTAAAAAGATGATCATCTCTCCGACATAAAAGGATAGAAGATAGAAAAAACTAAATAAAAAGGGGGAGCAAGAGATTGCTATATGGAGGGTGATCGCCAGAGGGGTTACCTCAAAAAGAAGGGAGATTGATCACGAATACCTGATGAAAACAATGATGCGGGATGATTGTAGATTTCCTCCTCCTCCTTCTACCGGCCGGCCGATGAAGGGGGTTTTTCTTCTTGATTACCCTTAAACAAATCACAAACAAACAAGATAAAAAGGGATTAGCCAAGTGTGTGTAGTATCAATCCAAAGATAAAATGAGATGATGGAATATGAGCATAAAGTGTGCACCTTTCGGTTCTTTTAAAACCCCTAAGAGAATTAGGGAAGGAAGGAGATGTGACGCAAAGCTAATGCAAAAGAATTATGATGAACGATGATGAAACAGTAAACTGATGCAAAGAGTTCCCTGCTGTTCCTGACAACAGTAAAGGGAGAAACCAATTAATTCGGCTGATGCAATAGGAAGAAGAAACCACCGCAGGAGCAAAGGATGCGCAAGGAAGAGGAGAGTGGAAAGATTCTATGCGTGGAGAAAATCTGTTTCTGCTATTACTAATCCCTCTTTTCTTCTCCCTTCAGCCAACCTTTTGCGAACTCGACCCAGGGATGCATTTATAAGGCGGAAAACACAGATCTAATGGGATAAGAATTGGCAATAGCCATCCACGGCAAGGTCTCTAGTTACCTAATCCAACAAGATGATCAAACAGAGCAGGCAACTCTCCAGGAAAGCTTCGTTCAATCAGGACACGGAAGGGAAAGAGACGACCCAAATAAAGGCGTTATTTGAAATTGACGAGCTGGGTCAGGGCGTTAATTAAAATAACGACTGGCATAAAGGCATCAATTAATGGATTTAATTTTAGTAAGAAACACCTTCCTTATTTGAAAATGATGAAGCGACGCCTGAGGGGGAGGCGTTAATTAAAAACACGACCCAGAGAGGGACGTTAATTCTTATTTTTCCAATTTGAATGAAATTCGTTAAATTCCAGAAATTGACGCCTCTTGGATTAGTCGTCCTTTCTTTTAAATGCGCCCAGGAGCAAGCCGTTATTTAAAACATGCCTTACTTCAAGTCGTGAATTACAAAAATAATTAGAAAAACACATAAAATCACACAAAAATAGAAAAACTTCGTATTATGGAAATATTGAAGTTCACTTTGGGGCGTTAACATGGTGACATGAGATTTGATCAACATAGTATCAATTTTGGCGTGTCTACACACGGTGGGAGTGCTCTCGGAGCAGCACCTGGGGAGGCTCGTGGACCGAGCGCAGGAGCGGGTAGCAGCCGCTCCGGGACCCGAGGCGGACGTCGTCCTCCGGAGGTTCCTGATGCTTCTTTTCGGGAAGCTGCTGTTCGCCACCCGGGCGGACGGGGTAAGCTGCCGGCTGTTGCCTTTGCTAGAGGATGTGGATTGGGTCAGAGAGTATGCATGGGGTGCGGCAGTCCTTGCCTTCCTCTTCGACACCCTCACCTCCACCAGCCGGCGCACCATGCTTGGTGGGTTCTCCCCACTACTTCAAGTACGACTCAATCCCTTAAAGCTTATGCAATTGCTATCTCCATATGATTTCATGAATTCTATATGCTGACATTTGATGCAATGCAATGCAGGTGTGGGCCTACGTGTACCTCCCCGGGCTGGGGAGAGGAGAGGAGACATACCCTGATCGGCTGCCCATCGCGAGACGGTGGACAGCACCCCGGGAGGTGGGCTCCCTGCATCGCTAGGTCCAGACGATTCAGGACGACCTTGACACACTTCCCTATGCATCGGTAAGATCTAAACTTGAGCTTTGTGTGAATGCAACTTATATGCTGATGCAATTGTCTTCTTGACAGGTCCGGTGGATGCCCTACCAGGGAGAGGGGCATGAGGGCTAGCCATGGGTAGTGGCGCCCCTGGCTTACGCGGGTCGAGACATCTGGCTCCACTGACTCCACTACCGGCTGGTCATGAGGACCATCGGGGTCCACCAAGGGGAGGTCGAGTTCCCGGCTCGTGAGAAGCCGGAGGAGCGCGTGGGACGCCACGCATGAGGGCTAGCGGTGGAGATCGACTGGGTCACCAGAGCGGCAGAGTAGATCCAAGATTGGACAAGACTTGGGCGAGTGGTGCACACCTGAGCCGAGAGCGACGAGGCCTACTTGACGGCCTACGCCCGACGCTACGGAGACCAGGTCTTCCGTGACGCGCGACGACCGGTACAATTCTAGACTCATGCTTTCTAATATGCTTTATGATTACAATGCATTGACACCTGACTTTTTACATGCAGCTCGATCCCCAGGGACGGATCGCTGAGCTCCAGGGGTTACTTCATTCTACCATCCAGCAGCGGGATGAGCTCCGACTTTCTCTGGACCTCCTGGTAAGTTCTACTCAGCCTCAGACTTAAAATGTTTATGATATGCATTATGAAACTAACATGCCCCTATTTGCAGCGAGCCGAGGGAGCCCAGCATCGGGCGTCGGACGCACCGTCTTCCTCCTCTCAGCCACCTACGGATCGGGCCGAGCGGGACACAGAGTTTGCGCGAGCGACGGCGCCGACGGAGGAGGCCGAGGCCACTCTTGCCGAGAGGGTACGCAAATCACTACCTCTTCTCCTTTTTGAATTTTATGATTAGAACTGCAAAATGATTTGTAAGATGAGTGCACATGCAGGCGAGGGAGTTGACAGTGGCCTTGGATGAGGCTACCCGGTATAGGGAGGAGGCCGAGCGCTTTCGTGCCGAGACCGAGAGGCTCCGTGCAGAGGTTGCAGAGGTGGAGCGATTTCACGTCGGGATAGCGGAGGTGGAGCGTCTCCGTGCCCAGACGGCGGAGGCGGACCGATATCGAGCTGAGGTAGAGTGTGCCCGTATAGAGGCGGCGGAGTTGCAGGGAGAGGTACGGACGTACCAGCAGATGAGCCAGAGATCGGGGCGGAGCAGGACCCACAACATTGCCCCTAGCGGTACCCACTGAGACTACCTCACAGGTTTCTCTGGCTATCAGAGGAACGAGGACGAGGAGCGTCGATGACGCCGGCTTGTGGAGGACAGCACCTCCATGGCGCCACCAGAGAAGCACCATGAGGGTTTAGGAGAGAGCGACGATCCTGGGAAGGGTCAGCCTTGATGTACTCATGAGATGTATGCATGTATGGATTTAGTGGAATGACATGATTTTTGTTTTTTAGAAATGCTGTATGTGTGTATGCTGACACTGACTAACTAACAACGAATCCCACAACTGACACGAGGGAGTGAGAGAGGGGGACGGAGAGACTCGAGTAGAATGACTCAAACTAACAACAAACTAAGGCCACAGAGAGAAAGGCAGTCACTCATATCGCCGCTCTAAAGGCTGGACGGTCTCACAATAGACCGCGGAAGGTCGTCCAGCCATGAACTCAAAGAAGGTCATAAACGGTCCCTATTGGACCGCGTAACCTGGAAAGATGGTTCTTCCTTGACCGTTTGAACCGAGAAATGGCCTACACAAGACCATTTAGGCTACAAGAGAGGCGAAGTGTGTAGAAGGCAGATAAACGGTTCATAGAAGACCATCTTCAAGCTGCTGCGGTCGCCCGATAGACCGCGGCTTAGGAAACTCTGGTAGTTCCGAGCGGGACACTCTTGGAGAGTCCCAAACCGTGGGCAAAGGAATCCTAATCCGTGCTAAAGCCTATCCTAACCCATTTTGGGGCTATCCTACTTCAATCCTAATGGGATTAGGCCAAGAATTTGGGATCTATAAGTAGGGGGCACCCTAAACTCGTTTCTCACACACTACCCCTCTTCTAGGTCTTGAAAACCTTGCTAAACCTATTAAATCATCATGAAGAGGGCTCTTGAAGGAAGCTCCATGGGCGAGGTTGTGTATGACGGGCCAAAGCCGGCTAAGAAGGAGCACGGGATGCTGCAAAGATTGACTACTATCCCTAGGCACCTGACCTCCATCCCTTTGAGAGAGGTAAGCAAATGTAATTTCTTTCTTTTCATTCAATTTCTCTCAAAATGCTTATATTTCCTCCCCTCTTTTCTTTTTTCTTTTCCTTTTTTTTCATCACCTCAGCTTCTCCCCGGCCCAAGGCGCTATTCCACCCAAAAGTGGATGTCTCCCATGATCCGTGAGCTCCCTATATCAGTGATATCCATCCTTAGGGCCTGGCACCTGCACCCTCTCCTAGTCTTAGCCAAAAACTACCCCAAGCTTTCACTGGATTGGCACAGCATCATAACCCTGATAGAACTATGGCATCCCCAGACGCATACCTTTATCTTCCCATCCTCTGAGGCCACCATCCTATTAGAGGAGGTAAAGACTTATCTATCCCTTCCCAGGTCTAAAGTTGGTGAGGAAGACATAGTTTGCCATACTATTGCCCCTATAGATCCTACCCTCATTCTGGGGGAGTTCCTACCCAGTACTAAGGATATCCGCACCATAGTTGGCTCACACCACATCCATTTGCTACCCCTGAGCCAGTGGGTCATAGCTCATTGTAAGAACAAGTGTGGGTGGGATGAGGCCATAGCCAAAGCTGTCTCCATCTGCCTATGCGGGGCCATACTTTTCCCTTCTGTCGATCACGTCATAGACATACCAAACCTCAACACCATTAGTGGATTATGGCGGGGTCTTTCCATTTCTCACGTCGTCCTTGCTTACCTGTACGAGGGTCTTAGCTCAGCTACCCTAGGGGGCCCACTCTTTGGCTCTATAATCCCCCTTGAATGTTGGATGGGAGTTAGGCTAAAGTTCATACCCAGGGAGGATGTTACTTCTGTTAGCCGCATCTTTGGGAGCCATCCATTCTTCTTCATCGACGGCGCCTTCGGGTTCCCTCAGCAGGTGGAGTGCAGGACTGCAGACAAGAAGACTAGGGATGAATGGCGCCTCTACATCAATACTTTGCCCCTGGCCCGGTTCGTGATGCGCCCAGCATTTCTTGTCGGTACCACTCTCAGGCTTCCTAGGAGGCTCGGGCTTGACTTGAGGCTTGTGGGCGACACCACCTAGGCGATGTACAGCCCCCACTGGTGCTTCCTGCAGGTTGGACTCCCCCGTACTATAGTTCCAGTGCTACCCCATCTTCCTACACTATGGGCAAGGAGACTCGGGACAGAGGAAGATGAGTAGGCAGTTAGGAGTGCCCTGATCATCTGGGAAGTCAGCAGGGTGCACACCCTACCAGCAGAGGTGACAGAGCTTCAGGAGGGATACCAGACCTATGTGAGAGAGTTGCGTGAGATCCGACCTCACGGGGATGCCCAGTTGAGGATTGAGTGATTTTTCTTTGTTTTCATGGTGTATAGGGATTTATGGCTTGAACCTGATGTGCTTTGATTTGAATAAGTGAACAAAATGCTTTGATTAAATAAGATCTGGACTTGACCTTCTTCTTTATGCAGTTGTCACTACAAGAAAATTGGCCTTTACCTACATTGTACAAACGTAGGTATAGGTCCAAAAAAACGTAGGTAAAGCCTTTAGCCACATTTGCTTATCACGCTTTCAAAGCGTGGTGTTTACTCGCATGACTATAGGTTATACCTACATTTATATGAAACGTAAGTATAGTTCGACCTATCCCTATGCTTTCAAAGCGTAGGAATAGTCCAACAAAAAGCATAGGTATATATCGACCTATACCTACGCTTTGAAAGCGTAGGAATAGTATAATAGAAACGTAAGTTAAAAACATGTATACACACGCATATAAGATGTTGTGCCTACGTTTCTAAAAACGTAGGTATTACTTTTGGCCATGTAGTGAAAGAAACGTATGAAAAAGTATTAGCGTCATTGTCTTAAAATGTAGGAAAATAGTTTAACGTCAGTTAATAAAAACGTAGGAATAGGTTATATATATATTTTTAAAAATTCTATTAATATATGTTCTCTTATCACCTATAATAATGCATCCATTCATATCTTCACATTCATGGATTGTATCACTCACAACCATGTTCATCTCATTCACACTTATTTACAATCCATTCACTGAAGATAATTGAGGAACATACATTTACAATCCATTTGCTGAACAATCTATTCACACCAAATTACAATCCTTTAATATGTGGGATAGAAAGCATGAATTTCACTATTTAAAATTCTATAACAAGGTTAGGGTAGTCACCTTTGGAGCATCCGGAACGCAACCATCAATACGAGTAAGTTACTTGTCAATAGAGATACCACATGAAACGAGCATTGGATTTTCATCATACCTATTACTTATTACAGCCTGCCATGCAAAAAACTATTTTTATATGACAAACATCATAGCATTTATAAAAGTGTTTGACATGCCTCAAATTAGCTACCTCAATAACAACACATATCCTCTCAGGAGGCTTCATACTTAGTGTATATGATGCTTCCATGAGAATCCTGTGCTGGAAGGCAGTTCCTCGTACAATTTCAGTGAAAAATCATGCACCAAGATAAATGTGAAGGACCAAGCAGTGGAAGAAGTCATAAGTTGACACAACATATGCATATTGAAGGTAAAACTGAACCAAGTGAAGAAAATTGATAATGAATTTCAAGGAATTCAAAGAATGTTTCTAAAAATATAATAACAAAATAGAAAGAATGATTTTGTAAACACATCATAGCAGGTGAAAGAATAACAATAATTCTGTAATAGACTTGTATGTGTATATAGACACATATATACATGAAGTAGAGATTGGTCCCAAAAAAAGCAAAAAGGATTGAATATAGAATATTTCAGTAGAGCACTGCCTTCACACAGACAGAAGAGCTGCAACCATGTTGCACTTGCTGCTAGGATAACTCGAACATGAACATGAGCATGAATATATATTCTGGTTTTTGAGGTGCAACATGGAGCATGTAAGTATTTTAGGAACCATAACAATGAAGACTAAATTTATTTTCTAATGTTTTTATATTTACAAGAAAGTAAACTATCAATAATCAAGGGTCACTCCACCAAGTATTTCATATGTCCATACTCTATTGCTCTTCTACCAATGAATGCTTCCAAAAATAAATATAGAGCTCACACATTGCCCACTACTTCAAGAACTTGGGGTGGGTCATTAATTCTAAAATAGGGTCTCCGTTTTGGGGGACCCATCGGTCTTCTCCCACCTAATATGAACATGGCGAAGACAAAATACCTTGTCTCACTTAACAAATGCCTTTAATAGTAGTATGTGAATCCTCAAGAGGTACTCCACCTCAGTTTATAGAAAAGTACTTTGAAAGGAGTTCAGAATGGGAATAGCACCATAGGATGGTAAGTATCTGCCAAACTGTGCATGTATTGCATGAACGTTTTGGATATAACACCCCTCATCGATCTCCATGATTTTGAACAGAAGAAGACATGAGACTCCTATTCCTTAGCTAATTCTTCATTTATGATGTACCTAAAATCTGATTTGTATGAGGACCACTCAACATGTAGCGACCCGGATTCCGGATACCAGGTATACCCGGTAGGACTACCGAATACACATGATACCACAAGGAACCCGCGAGGCCTCCCAAGAGCGGTAAAGCTCCGAAGGGATAAAAGGTATGTGTAGAGTACATTGAAGCCACAGAGATATAACAGTAAGCAATTAAATTTCATTAGATCGGTTTGCTAAAGTAGCAGAAATAAAATTACTTTTTAATTAACAGTTTCATTTTAACAATTATACACCAGAGTCGAGTCCAAAGCTAAAGACAGCAAGTCTAGCAAGTACAATCGACAGAAAACAAAGACGTACCGAAAAGTCGGGGGAAGCCCGACGCAGGTACCAGCTGGCCACAACGGCACGCTACGAGCAAGCGCACCAGGAACCACACGGAAGCAGAACAAACGACGTCACCCCACCTTAAAAGCAGGGGTGAGCCTCATGTCACTGGCTCAGTAGGGGTCACGCGGATCCCCACTGAAAAATACGCAGTAACACGGAACAACAACAACGAAAACAACAGGTGTAGTAAAGTAGGAAAACTACACTACAAAGCTGTAAAAAAAACAGGAACAGCAGGAGTAGGTAACAGGCTAAGAGCAAGGGAAGCCAAAGCAAGGGAAAGGCGAGGCCGTAAAACCCGGAACACGGCCACCGAGAAGAACTCGGCACCCTAAGCTACTCCAAACAGCAACAGAAGGGCGACTCTGATCTGACAAAGTCAGGAGTTACCGATCTGCCGACACGACGCCAGGCCTAAGACGAAGACCTGCACGGATGGACAAAAGACAGACACAACAGACACGATGGCACACACGACTTAGAACGTCGTGCATGCAATGTCACACTGACCCTGAGTAGGGCCACAGAAAGGCTAACTCGGGAAGGTCACGATGCACAAGAAACGCCGAGAGTCACGCGTCATGTGACGGAAGCACCTCCTCGTAAAAAGAATAGCCAGCTGCGTCCACTGACGTCTTATGCTGCGCCACAAGTGTCTCGTCAATGCTGTCATCACAAGGGCCGACAGGGACTAAGACACTCTCAGAACCAGGTCCAAGGAACCACCGTTCCGAGTCCGAGGAAGAACAACAGTACCCACAGAAAGTAGAACCGCGGTACCACAGTAACGAGTAACTAGTCAGGGTCACGCCCGTCGGCGCCAGTCCAACCGCCCCTGACCACGTGTGCACACACAAGCTTTGTGCCCAAGCCAGCCCCTCCAGCTAGTTTTCTCCCCGTAGCGGACGCTACTACCACACAGGAGCCCACGGAAACTAGCTTGCAAACCGTATGTCAGGAACACCCCTCCGCCATCCGCAGGAGGGTCGGCAACTCACAGGCCTTAGGGCTACAATAAAAGGAGGCTCACAATACACATAGACTCTAAAACACAGGTGCTAGAGTACAAACAGCTAGGACGCACTATCGTACGCACTACAGAGCACCCACTGGAAGTACGACCACTGCCGACAGACTCAGGACTAGTATACTAGACCTACAACGTAACGATCCTTGAGTCGGACGACTCAAAGGCAAGATCGTCACAGACAGCGGAACAAGCCGCCAATCGGTCTAATCCTAAGCCACGAGAAATGACACTCCGTAGGAAACGGCTCACGGAGACCTGAGGGAACACCGAGGACCCTCAGACACACCTGGACACACAAACCAAGGTAAGATGATACCTCAAGGCATCCAGAACCAGTGTCTCAGACTGGACAAAACCACTGAGACACCCACACAAGGTCACCTGTCAACCGCTGGGTCATCCCGGGTTGACCGGAACCCGACAAAGACACTCAATAGTAGGATAGAAAATCCTACCTCAAGCAAGAAGACTCCTGGCTACCTTATAACGTAGTCTTAGCCCTCATAGGACGTCCAGAGACATCCACGGGAAAGCGGGCAGGCTACAAGGACAAGCCAAGACAATCAGAAACCGAAATAACGGAAATCGAAACTCAAAGACTGTAACGCACCACTCCTAGACCGTTACTCGAACGTGACGGTCTAGCGCTGGGTCGTTACACGTGCCTGACGCACCAGGGCAGGCGCGTCAGAGCCAACACACTCGAAACCAAAACGCGAACAGCGTAACGCGCCAGGGCAGGCGCGTTACAGTGGCCTAGCGCACGACAACAAGCATGTTACGCCAACCTAACGTACGGGAACAGACGCGTCAGAGCCAACAGACCCAAGTCTGAAACCTCAGACAAACAGCACGTAACGGTCTATGGCGGACGCGTTACAACATTGTGACACACGGGGGCAGGGCCATTAGAACCAACAGACACAGCCACCCAGCTCAACCAAATGGAATGTAACGGCCTGGAACAGGCGCATTACACAAGCCTGACGCACCAGGACTGGCGCGTCAGAGGAACCGACTCAAACAGTCAAACGCGGTCAAACAGAGTGTAACGGCCTGGGGCAGGCGCGTTACACCACTCTGATGCACTGGGGGAGTGCCATGAGAGCAACCGCCTCAAACACAAGGCACAATGGCTATGACGCACCAGCCGAGACGCGTCAGGGAGTGTAACGGTCAGGGACATGACCGTCATGCTCACTCACCCACGAACAATTTAAAAACGCCCAGACGCTGTGACGGTCTGTCGTAGGGCCGTCAGGGACTGTGACGGTCCCTGGAACGACCGCTACACCGGTCACGGTGGGAAAACAGTGGAAACTCCAAATCGGCCCGTTCCACGCCCCATTCACGCCGAAGCGCAGGGGAAACAAAGCTAGACGATGAAAAACAACATCGGAAGGCTAAAAAGCCCACATGCATGCGCTAAAACGCAAGATCAAGGCGATTTGAACAAATCGACCCTAAACGAGTCACCGAGGTTCCCGGACTCCTACCGGCCTCGAATGACCACCGATCGACATGAAACTTACATGAATGGGATCCAGACATCCCCACGGTCAGTTTGACACTAACCACACCATGAATTGTTGCCATTTTTCGGCGAACCCTAAAAACCCCAAAAACTACGGTTTTCACTAAACTAGCCCGATCTCCCCCGATCGAGCACCAAACTACGCACAGAAGTAGGGAAAACGTGCAGGAGGAAGTGACAATCCGTCTCCCTACCTCCACCGAAGAAACCGTGCCCCGAAGGGACTAAACCGCGTTGAAAACCACGCCGCGAGCTCAAACACCGGCTTTGAATCCACCGTTCGGGATCACGTCAAAATCACTCCATCCTCTCCTCGTCGCGCACCTAGTTAGCTCCACAGCATCCCCAACACTCGCTCCTAGGTCCTCCGTCTACAGTCGGAGCCGAGGAAGCTCGAGAGGAGAGAAAACGGGAGAGAGAGACGACGGCGGCGAAATGAGAAGGGAAGAGAGAGGAAGGAAAAGAAATTAGGAATGTTCCTAATTTCTGAAAAAATTGATTTTAGGCCCTATCTCCGAAAAATACGCAAAAATAGTCGAAACGACCGGCTCGGAGAGTACATCGTCGCTGCAGTATTCACGAGTCAAGGAACTGACAAATAAACTCACCGTAGGGTTCCGTAACTAGTACGAGAGAAAAACCCACACGGCTCGTAAAGCTCAACTCGGAAGCCACAAAAGCGAACCGAAACTCACCGAAGCAGATCCGAAAGATCCAATAAAGATCTACCAAGGATCCAGGGCATTACATCATCCCCTCCTTTAAGAAATTTCATCCTCGAAATTTAAGGACTAACAAAGGAGAAACATGGAAGAATAACCCAACAGTACAACCACAGAAGTGACACAAATCTCGAGAGAACATAGCTCAGAGGAACATAGTCAAACCATAATCACCGGCACATGCTCTGGATCGAGCACGACACCCAAGTGAACACAAGTCCAACACCTCCGAAACAAAGGCAACGTCGCTTACGTCTCACCAGAAATGGAGACACGACTACCACAACAACCGACAATCAAAGAAACGAAACGATAGACACGGCGAGTATCAGCTCAAACAAGGGGACACAATCCTCTCAGCTGACAGCTCGACCACATCATCAGCTCCAGTGCCAAAGGGAACAAGAAACAGCCGGCACACAGGACGCCAACGACAATAGCACTGCTGGACCGCAAACACAATCAAGTCAGTCCTCACTCAGATATCATATCTGATCGAGTCGCAAGCTAACTCTAAGGAGAAAGAGTACAGCAAGGCTAACCGACAAGACCTGGTCCAAAACAGAGGCACAAAATCATAGAGAAACAGCGCCAAACCACCAACAGCAACAGCAGCACTTGCAGAATTTACGGTTCCGTTCTGAACACAAAACCATGGAACACAACTGCAAGCAGGGTCACATCAAGGCACAGGAACAGCTGAGCACACGACCATAAGGGACAGGTCACGCATCAGACCGCTCACCAAGAAAAGACCCACGACAACGAGAAATGACAACAATCTCAGGGAACGCAACTCAAGGACTACAAACACGCCTCGAGAGCACAACACCCAAGAGAAAAAATGCAGAGTAGAGGATACTCAGTCAGCAGGAATGCTGACAAATTCCCCAACACTCACAAATGCCAATGCCAATAGCTGAAAATCACCAGCAATAGCACGGCAACAAACGACATCGAGGCATAGGAAGCCAAGATGAAGTCACATCGAGAAGAAACAGATCTCTCGACCCGTGGGTAATCAGCCCACACGCTTCAGCTGCGCACTCAACAACGCACACAGGCATCAGAAGGACCTCGGCAATCGCATCTCAGCACACACCAGACGCCTTCGCAATCTATGAAGATCGTAAACAACACGCCACGAGTACCGATCCAGCGAACAACCAATTACCAGGAGCCCAAGTGCAACAGGAGAAGAGTACCAGCTTCAGCACAAAGCACAAGGAAAAGGCTAATCTCGGCTTACCTTCACGTCCTGAAAATGGTAAATGAGTCTTCACATACATCGGCCGCTGGACACGGCACGACAAATATGGTACACAGTAGCTCTTAACATCATGATGGAGTCCAAAGCCAAGCAACCGTATAGCAAAGAG
Source organism: Amorphophallus konjac (assembly GCA_022559845.1). Lineage (NCBI taxonomy): Eukaryota > Viridiplantae > Streptophyta > Magnoliopsida > Alismatales > Araceae > Amorphophallus > Amorphophallus konjac. The sequence continues at coordinate 90,306 of JAHNEJ010002002.1, forward strand.
CAGATCAGGCTCAGAACAAAGTTGTCCACACATAAGCAGACACAGGACAAAGGCATCACTAAGACAGCAATTCCAAGGCAAACCTCGAAAAGATTCCACCAGAAGGGATGAGAAGCAATTAAGCTCAACCACGAAAGCTCACCAGGAAGGGAAAATCCTAGCTTGCCTGATCAACTTCTCAAAACACGGAATCTAATCGAGCACTTCAACAGAAGCGAAACACATCAGGAGTTGAACAGACTCAAGCCGGGACGACCAAGACAACGTGAGAACGTGCACGGTCATCAGACCAAGGCTAAAGGTCAACAGCAACATGAACAACATACGGAGAAAACCTCGAACAACGTACTACAGATTCAAGCCTTCCGGCGAACTCTGCCAAGTACAACATGATCAAAATAAACACAACGACTAAAAAGAAGCACCTCGTCACATCCTGACGAGAGCAGGACCATCTCGTACAGTGCCAGGACAGCACGCACAAGACAACATACGAAGAAAACAACGCGATAAATCATCGCAACACCAAAGCCAGCTGAAGACTGTACTGGACTTTCACGACTCTGGATACTGTACATCTCGGATTCCCATGTACTTCACACAACAACGCTCTGATAGCTCAGAAAAGAACTCCGAACATCTCAGAACACTACTCTGATACCAGCTGTAGCGACCCGGATTCCGGATACCAGGTATACCCGGTAGGACTACCGAATACACGTGATACCACAAGGAACCCGCGAGGCCTCCCAAGAGCGGTAAATCTCCGAAGGGATAAAAGGTATGTGTAGAGTACATTGAAGCCACAGAGATATAACAGTAAGTAATTAAATTTCATTAGATCGGTTTGCTAAAGTAGCAGAAATAAAATTACTTTTTAATTAACAGCTTCATTTTAACAATTATACACCAGAGTCGAGTCCAAAGCTAAAGACAGCAAGTCTAGCAAGTACAGTCGACAGAAAAGAAAGACGTACCGAAAAGTCGGGGGAAGCTCGACGCAGGTACCAGCTGGCCACAAAGGCACGCTACGAGCACGCGCACCAGGAACCACACCGAAGCAGAAGAAACGACGTCACCCCATCTGAAAAGCAGGGGTGAGCCTCGTGTCACTGGCTCAGTAGGGGTTACGCGGATTCCCACTGAAAAACACGCAGTAACACGGAACAACAACAACGAAAACAGCAGGTGTAGCAAAGCAGGAAAACTACACTACAAAGCTATAAAAAGAACAGGAACAGCAGGAGTAGGGAACAGGCTAAGAGCAAGGGAAAGGCGAGGCCGTAAAACCCGGAACACGGCCACCGAGAAGAACTCGACACCCTAAGCTACTCTAAACAGTAACAGAAGGGTGACTCTGATCTGACAAAGTCAGGAGTTACCGATCTGCCGACACGACGCCAGGCCTAAGACGAAGACCTGCACGGATGGACAAAAGACAGACACAACAGACACGATGGCACACACGACTTAGAATGTCGTGCACGCAATGTCACACTGACCTCGAGTAGGGCCACAGAAAGGCTAACTCGGGAAGGTCACGACGCATAAGAAACGCCGAGAGTCACCCGTCACGTGACGGAAGCACCTCCTCACAAAAAGAATAGCCAGTTACGTCTACTGACGTCTTATGCTGCGCCACAAGTGTCTCGTCAATGCTGTCGTCACGAGGGCTGACAGGGACTAAGACACTCTCAGAACCAGGTCCAAGGAACCACCATTCCGAGTCCGAGGAAGAACAACAGTTCCCACGGAAAGCAGAACCACGGTACTACAGTAACGAGTAACTAGTCAGGGTCACGACCGTCGGCGCCAGTCCAACCGCCCCTGACCACGTGTGCACACACAAGCTTTGTGCCCATGCCAGGCCCTCTAGGTAGTTTTCTCCCCATAGTGGACGCTACTACCACACAGGAGCCCACGGAAACTAGCTTGCAAACCGTATGTCGGGAACACCCCTCCGCCATCCGCAGGCGGGTCGGCAACTCAAAGGCCTTAGGGCTACAATAAAAGGAGGCTCACAAGACACAAAGACTCTAAAACACAGGTACTAGAGTACAGACAGCTAGGACGCACTGTCGTACGCACTACAGAGCACCCACTGGCAGTACGACCATTGCCGAAAGACTCAGGACTAGTCTACTAGACCTAAAACGTAACGATCCTTGAGTCGGACGACTCAAAGGCAAGATCATCATAGACAACGGAACAAACTGCCAATCGGCCTAATCCTAAGCCACGAGAAACGACACTCCACAGGAAACGGCTCACGAAGACCTAAGGGAACACCAAGGACCCTCAGACACGCCTGGACACACAAACAAAGGTAAGACGATACCTCGAGGCATCCAGAACCAGTGTCTCAGACTGGACAAAACAGCTGAGACACCCACACAAGGTCACCTGTCAACCGCTGGGTCATCCCGGGTTGACCGGAACCTGACAAAGACACACTCAATAGTAGGATAGAAAATCCTACCTCAAGCAAGAAGACTCCTGGCTACCTTATAACGTAGTCTTAGCCCTTATAGGACGTCCAGAGACATCCACGGGAAAGCGGGCAGGCTACAAGGATAAGCCAAGACAATCAGAAACTGAAACAACAGAAATTGGAACTCAAAGACTGTAACGCACCACTCCTAGACCGTTACTCGAACGTGACGGTCTAGCGCTGAGCCGTTACACGAGCCTGACGCACCAGGGCAGGCACGTCAGAGCCAACACGCTCGAAACCAAAACGTGAACAGCGTAACGCGCCAGGGCAGGTTCGTTACAGCGGCCTAACGCACGACAACAGGCGCGTTACGCCAACCTAACGCACGGGAATAGACGCGTCAGAGCCAACAGACCGAATTCTGAAACCTCAGACAAACAGCACGTAACGGTCCACGGCGGACGTGTTACAACACTGTGACGCACGGGGGCAGGGCCGTTAGAACAAACAGACACAGCCACCCAGCTCAACCAAACGGAATGTAACGGCCTGGAACAGGCGCGTTACACAAGCTTGACGCACCAGGACACGCGTGTCAGAGGAACCGACTCAAACAGTCAAACGCGGTCAAATAGAGTGTAATGGCCTGGGGCAGGCGCGTTACACCGCTCTGACGCACTGGGGGAGTGCCGTCAGAGCAACCGCCTCAAACATAACACAAAAGGCACAAGGCTGTGACGCACCAGCCGGGACACGTCAGGGGAGTGTAACGGTCAGGGACATTACCGTCACGCTCACTCAGCCACGAACAATTTAAAAATGCCCAGATGCTGTGACGGTCTGTCGTATGGCCATCAGGGACTGTGACGGTCCCTGGAACGACCGCTACACCGGTCACAGCGGGAAAATAGTGGAAACGCCAAATCAGCCCGTTCCACGCCCCATTCACGCCGAAGCGCAGGGGAAACAAAGTTAGACGCTGAAAAATAACATCGGGAGGCTAAAAAGCCCACATGCACGCGCTAAAACGCAAGATCAGGGTGATTTGAACAAATCGACCCTAAACGAGTCACCGAGGTTCCCGGACTCCTACCGGCCTCGAATGACCACCGATCGACATGAAACTTACGTGAATAGGATCCAGACATCCCCACGGTCAGTTTGAGACTAACCACACCACGAATGGTTGCCGTTTTCCGACGAACCCTAAAAACCCCAAAAACTACGGTTTTCACTAAACCGGCCCGATCTCCGCCGATCGAGCACCAAACAACGTACAGAAGTGGAGAAAACGTGCAGGAGGAAGTGGCGATCCATCTCCCTACCTCCACTGAAGAAATCGTGCCCCGAAGGGACTAAACCGCGTCGAAAACCGCGCCACAAGCTCAAACACCGGCTTTGAATCCACCGTTCGGGATCGCGTCAAAACCACTCCATGCTCGCCCCGTCGCGCACCCAGTCAGCTCCACAGCATCCCCAACACTCGCTCCTAGGTCCTCCGTCTGCAGTCGGAGTCGAGGAAGCTCGAGAGGAGTAAAAATGGGAGAGAGAGACGGCAACGGCGAAATGAGAAGGGAAGAGAGAGGAAGGAAAAGAAATAGGAAAAGAAATTAAGAATTTTCTTAATTTCTGAAAAATCCAATTTTAGGCCCTAGCTCCGAAAAATACGCAAAAATAGTCGAAACGACCGGCTCGGAGAGTACATCGTCGCTGCAGCATTCACGAGTCAAGGAACTGACAAATAAACTCACTGTGGGGTTCCGTATCTAGTACGAGAGAAAAACCCACACGGCTCGTAAAGCTCAACTCGGAAGCTACAAAAGTAAACCGAAACTCACCGAAGCAGATCCGAAAGATCCAATAAAGATCTACCAAGGATCCAGGGCATTACATAACACATCTCTCTGGCCTCCTCTTGAGACACATCTGGATGGCCTTCTGTTGGGTTTCAGGCATGCAGTCATGGACCATCTTCAGAGTGGCAAACAGGTCCATGGCGGCATCCCTTGCATGGTACTGTAGGATCTTGGGCAGGATGATCCTGGTCTCCTTGCGAATCAAGACTTTAGACCGCACAAACTCATCTTTTGCAAGCTCCAGCTCTTCAAGTACATTCTTGGCAGTGTAGATCCGGACCTATGCATGTGAAAAATAAACATAGTTTAAAAGACTAATGTTTGGTCCGATTTTTTTTTTTGGCAAAGAACAGACATGAAGGTGTTTAAAGACTAGGGAATCATACAGTGGGGTCGAATAGGCACCCATTGTCACGTCCCGACGCGGAATATCGAGGGCGCGAACTAGTCGTAAACAATAGTGTCGATCAGAGCATGTAAAAATTCATTTCTAAAGATAGAAATGAATGGGAAAATGATACTTTTATTCCATCAAAATGAAGTGTACATTGCTAATTCATAAGCCATAAAGGCAAATTACAACTTCCAATCTCAAAGTACATCATTCTTGTAAAAACATTAATGATCTACATAAACGTAGGTAAAAAGGAAAATCACTCTCTCACTCTTGTCCATTCCTTTGTTTATTTTCATTTCCTGCAATAATTAACCAAAATGTAGGGTGAGCTAAAAGCTCGGTAGGATTTTATATCTCTAAGAACCAGGCAATCTTTAAGTATTAACAATTTAAGCAATTTTCTAACTTGTATCGGAAAGTGTATAAACATGAATGGAATTTCCAAGTAATTGAGATAATATGATATCAAGATGAATTTTCAAGTAATAACTTTGAACAAGTAAAGAATTTCATGTAATTGGCCATTTTCACGCAAGTCAAGTAATTCATGTAATTTTCAAGTAAACAATACACAAGTAAACGAGTACGAATAGTGGAATGCCGTAAAATCTAGCAAGTCATGCACTTCAGTGCAATACCACACCGTGGTGAATCAACTCCCATGGGCACAAGTACTTTCGGGCGTTCCTCCCAGGACCAGACCGGGCCCCATTAATGCCAGGCATTGGGTCAATGGATCATAAGATCTCAAGTACGTTTAGACATCCACTTATCACTATGGCCAATGAATTTTAAGAATAAGCTCATTTGTAAAATGTACAGATCTGGCAAAAAGTGGTGATATTTGCAAGAAAAGTTTGAAAATGTATTTTAGGCATCATGTTTAACGACATTAAGTCGTGGAATTCAAGAAAGAACGGTAACTAGGAAGAAAATTCAAATAATCTGAGTTTAATAGAATTAATTTAATTCCATGGTTTAATCTTGTGTGCATTTGGTTTACAAGTGTTTAGACATGTTCACATGAAGTTTTTTTGTACATTAGAGATGCATTAGTTTAGCCAAAACGGTGATTTATTATAAAAATCAGAATTGGGTTATAAAAAAAATAGACTTTTATGCTGAAAATAATTCTAACTTGCTAAAAATAATCTTAACATGCTGAAAATGATTTTCATATGTTACTTTACTGGTAAGATGATAAAAATATAAATTTTCATGCTGGATTTAATTTTTACATGCTGAAAATTAATTTTTTAACATGTTAAAATTAATACTTAACATGCTAAAATAATTCTCACATATTAACTTACTGATAAGATGATAAGATAAATTTACCATGCTGATTACAGAATTTTTTTAATAATAATATAAATTTTATCGTGCTGAAAATTATTTTGTATATTTATTTACTAATTATTTGATAGGAAAATAGAATTATCATGTTGAAAAATAGTTTTAATATACTGAAAATAATTCTAACATGCTAAAAATAATTTAACATGTTGGAAATAATTTTATCATGCTGGAAGAAATTTTATCATGCTGGAAGTAATTTTCATGCATCAATTTACTAATTAATTACTAGGAAATTAGGTTTAGCATGCACAAAAAACGTTTTAAATAGATTTTAACATGCTGAAATTAGTCTTTATATCTCAGTATGGATAAAATAATTTTATCATGTTGGAAGTTATTTTTAACATGCTAGAAATAGTTTTCATACATTAATTTACTAATATGGTAATAATTTACTAATATGGTTAAAAATAAATTTTTACATGCAAAAATAATTTTATTCTACGAAAATAATTTGTAACATGCTGTAAGATTTAAAACATACTAATATTACCATTCCTTACTTTTGGTGACTTAATGCATACAATTAACATGGATTTCTAAATGATGTAGTTCCTATTATATAGTGACTTAAGTTTAGTCCCACATTGGAAGTTACAAAAAACTTCCTTGGCTTTATATGTTGGAGAGAGGACCCAAGGGGCATAGGATGTGACCTCGAGTTGTTTGTTGAATTAAATGGATACGAAAATTTTAATATATTTATTTGCACCGCAGCGCACCGCACCGTACTGTGTGGTTGGTTTTGAAATTATTTTATTTGGTCCCTGTATAGTCTGGACTAGCGCGATCTGAAGAACGCGTTAATCAGTGCTAGCGCGATCTGGACATTATATATATATTTTTTAAAATACTTATTTTCACCTCCGGTAAATTTTATGAACGCGCTAGCATAAGCTAGCGCGATTATGAAGATCGCGCTACCTTAAGGTAGCGCGTTCTAAAAATTTTTTTTTTTAAATTATCCGTTTGCCCTTAATTTGGGGGGGCGGGAAAACACTCTATATGAACGCGCTATGTCGGGCCAGCGCGTTCAGAACGCGCTACTGAGGTATAGCACGTTCTGGACCTGATGAAAAAATGGAAATACCCCTCTAATAAAATGACCATAACTTGCTCATTTCATAACGGAATTTAATAAATGAGCTATCAATGGAAAGAGGACAGAAAAACAAACAAGATGACATGATTTAATTAAAGTTTATCTGAGATACACCTACCTTTAGATGGATCTAAAGAAATATCCCCAAATATAAGAAAACCCTTTGATCTTCCAAATCTTCCTTCAAATCTCCACTAATCTTCGCAGCAGCGTAACCTTAACCTCCAGGGATGATTTGAGGGTCGAATGGGGTTCTATTTATAGCCAAAACTTGGTCAAATTTGTCAAGATTCCTTGCCTAACAATGTCAAACTTTCCAACTTCGAATTAAAAGAAAAATCTAATTTTTCTTCTTAACCTAGCCTCCATTTGGTGTGAAACCAATGTAAAAACGGCTAGTCCAAGGTGGGCTGTTAGGTAAGGGTCGATTTTTGTGCCAAACTTCTAGATATGAGGTTATTTTAATCCCTTAAATTACATATTAAACACATGTTACGAATTTAGGTCAAGTTAACCTTTAATAAATCATTTAATCTATTAATCCAGCCCATTATGGATTATCCAATGGGCCAATTATGATCCTAGTCCATTACATGGACTTTTATTGGGCTTTCTATGATTTATCTAAGGTTTAAAGCATTTAATCTCTATTTACTTCTAGTTAATTCAAGTAAATTCAATAAATTAGTTTATTTCATATAGTAAAAATGTAATTTAATTATAAAATGTAATTTAAGTATTTCATAAAAATTTTAATTACATAATAAAATTTAAATTTTTATTTCTCATTTCTAATTATCGGGTTTCTACATCCTCTCCCACTTAAAAGAAATTAGTCCTCCAAATTCATACTATATAACTAAAATTCAAAAATTCGAGTAGAAAGGTTGAATTTCTAACCTGAGATTAAATCCGGGTATTTCTTCTTGATGGATTCTTCCAATTCCCAGGTTGCTTCCTCGAATCCACGCTTGCTCCATTGGACTTTCACCATCGGTATGGCCCGATTTCTCAGTTGGTGTAATTTCCGATCTAGTATCTTGATCGGTCTTTCTTCATATGATAAGTCCTTTTGGAGTTTCAATTCTTCAAATTGAATCACATATGAAGGATCATAGACGTATTTCCTTAGCATGGATACATGGAATACATCATGTACATCGGCCAGTTGAGGAGGTAAAGCTAGCTTGTATGCTACCTCGTCGATTCTTTCCAGAATCTCGAAAGGGCCGATAAATCTCGGACTTAGCTTTCTTTTGATGTCGAATCTTCTAATTCCTCGTGTAGGTGACATCTTTAAGAAGACATGCTCCCCCACTTGGAATTCAAAGTCTCTCCTCCGGTTGTCGGCGTAGCTCTTTTGCTGTGATTGAGCGACCTTTAATCTTTCTTATATCAACTGGATTTTGTCAGTTGTGTCTTGTACAATGTCGGGACCAAGTAATCCCTTGTCACCAACCTCGCTCCAGCATAGAGGCGATCTACAACTTCGGCCACATAATGCTTCGAATGGTGCCATTTGAATACTTTCCCGCCCCATCAGGGTAAGTCATCTCCAACGTTTTCTAATTTTTTATTTTTTTATTTGAAGTGATTTATTCTTACGCTTTGTTAAAAGTGAAAGAATATCTATGACTTATTCTCACATTCATTCACAAAACGTAAGAATAGATAAATTTTTCTTACGTTTCTCAAAAAAGCGTCGGAATAAGATGACCATATAGTTACGTTATAATAAAACGTAGAAAATTTATAAATGTTAATTTAAAAATGTCAAAATATGTCGCTTCTACCTATGTTTTTTGAAAGAGTAGATAAAATTCGTAGCTATAGGTCAGTTTTCTTGTAGTGTGTGTGGATTAAGATATCTTTTAGGAAAACATGCGGCCTAAGAAAAGACCGCTGTATTGACATAACGGTCGGCATTTGACCGCCAAATGAGGGGAAACGGCCTTCACTAGACTGCACAATAGATAAAATATCAGAAATTTAGATTTAAGGGCCTTCGGGGAGGAAGACGGTCTATCGAGGGACCGTTTAAGAACATAGAACGATTGGTGAAGGACCACTTTTAAAAACAAGCGGTCATATTCAGACCGCAGCACCCTGGGCGCAAGGAAGAGCCAGTGGGCCTGTGAGATGTGATTCTGGAAAAGGAAGGCGGCCTTCTGGAGACTGTCTAGAAGAATGAAACGATCACATTGTGACCGCTTGATAGGATTGAAATGTTCGCCGAGAGACCGTTTATATGTAGATGCCATAATTACTCGTAGACCTGTCCCTGCACACATACTTAAACAAAAAACATGTTAGATCTGTTTTAGGCTTAACCCTTTGCCTACAGCAAGTTAGGAAATAACCGGTCCTTGATATTTGGTCATGGGGTAAGCCTTATTAAATAGGTAAAAATAAAATAACGGAAAAAAGATGTAATGCATGCCGTGAAATGCAAATTAGGATAATGGTTTTTTTTTTGAATTTTTTAGGCTTTGGAAGTATTTGATTTTTTTATTTTTTTGAATTTTGAAAATATTTGATTTTTTAGAGTTTTGAAAGTATTTGATTTTTTTGGGTTTTGAAAATATTTGATTTTTTGGGGTTTTGAAAATATTTGATTTTTTTTTAGTTTTAAAATGTCTGATTTTTTTTGAGATTTGAACCAGTTCAGACCCGGTGACGAGAGATCCTCATATCTCATTAGGGGCTTCCCAAGTACAACGTGCATTAAGGGTGATCATCCATGGCCAGGAATCAATTTCACATAACGGTGCCTCTGCTAAGACCATACCCGGGGATAGGTATAGAGGTTTTTAGGGTTTGAGTTCTTCTCATGACAACCCTTTTTCAAGAGATTCAGACTATTGCGCCGGGACTTTGTGTCTGTCATCGAACCTTCATCCGCTCTAGACACGCGTGCGACCGGGCTCATGACGTCCCGCGGGAAAACTATACTGTCACTCTTGCCATGCCTAGTTTCATTCTTTGGAGTATATGGACTTTTGAGCTTTGAGCTTTTGGATGAGCTTTTAGCTTTTGCCTTCGTTTTTTGCTCCTTTTCTTTTTTTTCTTTTGTGATTGCTTCATGCGGAATTAGGTCATAACGGACTATCCCTATTTAAGACCTCCTTTCTATTAGGGTGTCTAGATTGGTCCTCGCCCCCTTATTCACCACTTGCCCCTATATTTAGCCGAAGAGAGGAAAAGAACAAGGACCTTTGCTTTCCCCAACTATGGCCAAAGTAGAAAGGGTGTTGCATAAAAGAGAAAAAACCCAACCACGGATGTCGTATAGTATGTGAGTGCTATGCTAGGGATCTTCCTTTATGATCAAGGAGAGGAACACCTCACCACCGGGTCATTACTAGCTCGACTCTAAGGATAAAAGCGTTTGAGATACAACCCGTTCCACGCATGAGATAAATCTTCACCCTCGGCGTTAACTAAGCGATAGGCATTCCAAGGATAAACCTCCTTGACTACAAATGGACCCTCCCAATTGGGTTGCAGCTTAGACCTAGGACCTCTTGATCGAATAAATTTACGTTTCAAAATCATATTTCCTACTTGAAATGTCCTTTCAATAAAGTTCTTTTGAAAATGACGCGAGACACGCCTTTGATAAACGGAGACATGATTGGCCGCATTAAGCCTCTTCTCATCCAAGAGTTCTATCTATACTAGCAACTCCTCTCGACACTCGTCGAGATTAAGTTCCTTATCAAGCTGCACTCTCAGGGAAGGGATCAAAATCTCATACGGGTGTACCGCCTCCATTCCATAAGTGAGGGCAAAAGGGGTTTGCCCCGTGGGGGTACGGACGGAGGTGCGATAAGCCCATAAAGCTTCCACCAACCTATCGGCCCAATCAACGAATTTATGCGACTCACATATTTTCTTGATAATTTTAAGAAGAGTCTTGTTGGTGGCCTCGACTTGACCGTTGCCTTGTGGATAATACGGTAATGAATGATGCAATGAAATTATGAATTTCTTACAGAGGTCCTGGAGCTCTTGGGACACGAACTGAGGTTCGTTGTCGGTGATGACGTCGCTCGGCACTCCAAACTGCGAAATGATGTTCTTCAGGATGAAGCGGCAAACTGTGGTAGCTTTGATCTCCATGTATGCTTCAGCTTCAACCCACTTGGTGAAGTATTCAATAGCGGTGAGGATGAAGGATTTCTGCTTGATCTGAGAATTAGGATCACCTAGTGGGCCAACAATGTCAAACGCCCACATGGATAATGGCCAAGGAGCAGAAAGAGGATGGAGAGATGAAGCAGGAACATGAATCTTATCAGCATGGAGTTGGCACTGAAGACACCTACGGACATAGGTGGAAGAATCTTCTTCTAGGGTTGGTGTAGCGACCCGGATTCCGGATACCCGGCATACTCGGTAGGACTACCGGATACGCGTGATACCGCATGGAACCCGCGAGGCCTCCCAAGAGCGGGAAAGTTCCGAAGGGAAAAAGGCATGTGTAGAGTACATTGAAGCCACAGAGATAGTACAGTAAACAATTAAATTTCATTAGATAGGTTTGCTAAAGTAGCAGAAATAAAATTACTTTTTAATTAACTGTTCAAATTAACAATTATATCCCAGAGTCAGTCCAAAGCTAAAGACAACAAGTCTAGCATAGTACAGTCGACAGAAAGGAAAGACGTACCAAAAGGTCGGGAGAAGCCCGACGCAGGTACCAGCTGGCAGCAACGGCACGCAACGAGCACGCACACTCCAGGAACCTCGCGGAAGCAGTACGAACAACGCCACCCCACCTGAAAGAGTAGGGGTGAGCCACGTGCCACTGGCTCAGTAGGGGTCACGCGGATCCCCACTGAAAAATATGCAGTAACACGGAACAACAACAACACAAAAATAGCAGGTGTAGTAAAGCAGGAAAACTACACTACAAAGCTGTAAAACTATGCTACAAACAGTAGTAAACAGACGGGAAGTAGGAGTAGGGAGCAAGTAAGAAAGGGGGAGAACACGCGCCAGACAAGCGGTGGCCGAACTAACCTCGGCACCCCAAACTACTCCAAGCAACAACAGAAGGGCGACTCTGATCTGGCAAAGTCAGAAGTTACTGATCTGTCGACCCAACACCTGGTCTAAGACGAAGACCTGCAAGAACAGAGAAGAAGGTCTAGAAAAGACCACACGGACGACCGACAGACTCGATCACACACACACGACTGGAACGTCGTGCACACTGTCCCACGCACGACCAGAGCATCATGCATGTGACAGAAACACTGACCTCGGGCACAGCCACGGAAAGGCCAACCCAGACAGGTCACGACGCACAAGAAACGCCGAGAGTCAACGGTCAAGTGATAGGAGTACCCTCACACTAGAAGAACAGCCAGTTGCGTCCACTGACGTCTTACACTGCGCCATAAGTGTCACGTCCACCCGACCGTGTGCAGCATGGGGGAGACTAGACACACCAAGAACCAGGTCCAAGGACACAACAGTCCCAAGGAAGAACGGCAACTACGGACACAGGACCGCAGTACCACAACTGCAAGTGACTAGTCAGGGCCACGTCCATCGACGCAAGTCCCCAGTCCCTGACTACGTGTGCACACACTGACCACTGCCTAGGCCAGGCCTCTAGCTAGTATTCCCCTCGGTAGGACGCTACCGTTGGTCGGGGCCCATGGAACTAGCTTAAAAACCGTGTAACGGGAAACTGCCCGTCCACCACTCCCGGTGGGTGACGTACTAAAAAGCCTACGTCACAGGCTACGACTAGTGGAGGTTCATAAGGCACGGACTCTAAAACACAAGTGCTAGAGTACAGACAGTCTACGGAAGCCCTGTCACACGTACTACGAAGCACCACTTGCAGTACAACCACTGCCAATAGACTCAGGACTAGGCAACTAGACCTACTACGTAACGATCCCGAGTCGAACGACTCAAAGGAAAGCCGTCACAGACAGCGGAACAAGCCGCCAATCGGTCTAATCCTAAGCCACAAGAAACGACGCTCTGCAGAAAGCAACTCACGGAGACTTGAGGGAACACCAACGACCCTCAGCACACGTCTGGACACGTAGACCGAGGTAACACGGCACCTCGAGGCATCCAGAACCCGTGTCTCGGACTGGGCAAAACTGCCAAGACACCCACACACAAGGTTGCCTGTCAACCACTGGGTCACCCCGGGTTGATCGGAACCCGACCAAAACACACAAGCACAAACCATCTTGGCCACTTCGGAGTACGGTTACAGCCCTCACAAGACATCGGATGATGTCCGCGTGACAATGGCAAACCCCAAGATTAAGCCAAGATACCGGAAACCAAACCACCGGTAACCAGTCCCTGGGCCTAGGCTATCCATCACTCGGCCGCTAGGTCAACCAAGTAGTCAAGGAGGACTCGCCACGCAACCAGAGGCAAAGACACTAGCGGTCCAAGATTGAGTCGTTAGGAAACTGTAGCAGTCAAGGAGTAGACCGCGCTCAGTGAACCTTAACCGACCTATCTAGAAGACCACCGATGGACAGACATCGCCCTAAAATACAGACAATGGTTGAACCATCAAGGCCAACCAACTTAAACTCTAGACTAGGTCTAAAACCACGGTAACACGAAAACCTAGATAGACCACAAGCTACCGAGACCACTCCCTCAAGACGGGAATGCAAGGGAAACCACACACACATGCGGGGGAATCTCACCGCACACACAGCTACTCGATCTAGCATAACACAAAGCCCAAGATACACGCACTCACGGGCACGCTAATTGAAGCAACTCGGCACTTCCCGACATCCCAAAATATGGGCACGGAACCCATGGGGTGTCCGGGACACTCACAAGGCCGAGGGTCAACTGGAGACCAAACCCATGCAATCGAAATAACTTACATAGTCACGGTCACCTGGGGACCGCAACTACACAGTCACGGTCTTCTGAGGACCGCGACTACACAGTCGTGGTCACCTGAGGACTGTGACTAGCCTGAAGCAAAATAGTGGTAGCGGTCATCTGAAGACCACGACCAGACAGTCACGCTCGCCATCAGACCGTGACTGGACAGAGGCGGTCTGTCGCAAAACCGCGACCCTTGCCGACTCTTTAGACCTGATGAACGCGGTTACCCTAGGACCGCGATCAGATGAACGCGGTTACTGGTGGACCGCGTTCAGTTCGGAAAATCGTGAATGGCGGGAAAAATAAGGGGAAGGCCGAATCGGCCCGTACCACGCCCCATTCACGCCGTAGCGCAGGGGAAACAAAGCCTCACGACGAATAACAACTTCTGGAGGCGAAAAACCCCACATACATGCGTTAAAACAAGAGATTGGGGCGATTTCAACGAATCGACCCTAAAAGAGTCACCGAGGTTCCCGGGCTCCTACCGGCCTCGAATGACCACCGATCAACACAAAACAAGCATGGATGGGATCCTAACATCCCCACTGTCAGTTCAACACTAACCGAGCTACGAATGGTTGCCGTTTTCCGGCGAACCCTACAAAACCCGAAAATCACGGTTTAGGCTAAACAAGCCCAAACTCGGCCGTTTCCGCGCCAAACGAAGTGCAAGGGCAGGGAAAACGAGCAGGAGGAAGTGAGGAACCATCACCCTACCTCCACCAAAGAAACCGTGCCCCGAAGGGACTAAACCGTGCCGAAAACTGCACCGTGAACCGAACCGTCGGCTTTGAATCCACCGTTCGGGATCGCGCCCAAACCGCACTTATCCTCGCTCTATCACGCGCCTCGGCAACTCCCCGGCGTCGCCACCTCACCAACGGTCCCCTCCGTCTGTAGCCAGAGGCGAGAGGGTGGGAGAACGAGAGAGAACGGGAGAGAGAGGGAGAGAACGCGAGAGTGAGGATAGAGAGAAGGGGGGGTAAATAAATAGGAAATTAGGAATTTTCCTAATTTTCAAAAATCCGTAAAATGCGCCGAAAATGCACTAATTCAGAAAAATACGCAAAAAATAGTCGAAACGATCGGCTCAGAGAGTTCATCGTCGCTGCAGCATCCACGAGTCGAGGAACTGACAAGTAAACTCACCGTAGGGTTCCGTAACTAGTACGAGAGAAAAACCCACACGGCTCGTAAAACTCAACTCGGAAGCCACCAAAGCGAACCGAAACTCACCGAAACCAATCCAAAAGATCCAATGAAGATCCAACAAGACCTACCAAGGATCCAGGGCATTACATCCTCCCCTCCTTTAAGGAATTTCGCCCTCGAAATTAAGGACTAACAAAGGAGAAGCAGGGAAGAACAACCCAACAACACAAAACAACATAAATCTCGAGAGTACGTAATTCAGAGGAACACTGTCAGACCACAATTACAGGCACACGCTCTAGATCTCAAGGCAACAATCCACAAAAGAGCACGGCACCCAAGTGAGCATAATTCTGACATCTCCAAAACAAGGCAACATCGTTTACGTCTCACCAGAGAAGGAGACACGACTGCCACAACAACAGACAACCAACCGAGAAACACAACGACAGGCACGGCGAGTATCAGCTTAACCAAGGGAACACAATCTCCACAGCTGACAGCTCGAGGACATCATCGGCTCCAGTGCCAAAGGCGATAGGGAACACCTGGCACACAGGACACCAACGACAATAGCAGCACCGGACCACAAACACAATCAAGTCAGTCCTCACTCAGATATTACATCTAATCGAGTTGCAAGCTAACTCTAGGAAAAGAGCACAGCAGGCTAACCGACAAGACTTGGTCCCCACAGAGACACAAAATCATAGAGAAACAGCACTTACAGAAACAACACAACGGCAGCACCTACAGGATTCCGGCTCCGCACAACACGCAGGGCCACAGAATACCACTGCAAGCAGGGTCACAACAAGGCACAAGAACAGCTGAGCACACGACCACAAGAAACGGGTCACGCATCAGACTGCTCACCTAGAAAAGACCCACAATAACAAGAAACGACAATAATCTCGGGGAACGCAACTCAAGGACCACCAACACACCTCGAGAGCACAACACCCAAGAAAGAAATGCAGAGCAAAGGGCACTCAATCAGTAGGAACACCGAAAAATTCCCCAATACTCGCAAATGCCAATGCCAACACCAGAAAACCACCAACAATGGCACGGCAACAGACGACATCAAGGCACAAGAAGCCAAGATGAAGTCACATCGAGAAGAAACAGATCTCTCGACCAGTGGGTAGCCAACCCACACACTTCCGCTGCACTCTTAACAACGCGCACAGGCAACAGAACAACCTCGGTAGTCGCACCTCAGCACACACCCGACGCCATCGCAATCAAAAAAGATCACAAATCACACGCCATGAGTACCGATCTCACGAACAACCAATCACAAGGAGGCTAAGTGCAACAGGAGAAGAGCACCAGCTTCAGCACAAAGCACAAGGAAAGCATCAATCTCAGCTTACCTTCACGTCCCGAAAACGATAAATGAGCCTTCACAATACATCGGCCGTTGGACACGGCACGACAAATACGTTACACAACAGCTCTTAACACCATCATGGAGTCCAAAGCCAAGAAACAGTATAGCAGAGAGCAGATCGGGCTCAAAACAAAACTGTCCACACTTAAGCAGACACAGGACAAAGGCATCACCAAGACAACAATTCCAAGGCAAACCTCGAAAAGATTCCACCAGAAGGGACGAGAAGCAAGAAGCTCAATCACAAAAGCTCACCAGGAAGGGAAAATCCTAGCTTGCCTGAGCAACTTCTCAACCATGGAATCAAATTGAGCACTTCAACAGAAGCGAAACACATCAGGAGCTGAACAGACTCAAGTCGGGACGACCAAGACAACGTGAGAACGTGTACGGTCATCAAACCAAGGCTAAAGGTCAACAGCAACCTGAACAACACATGGAGAAAACCTCGAACAACGTACTGCAGATTCAAGCCTTCCGGCAAACACTGCCAAGTACAACATGATCGAGACAAACACAACGACGAAAAAGAAACACCTCGTCACTTCCTGACGAGAGCAGGACCATCTCGTACAGTGCTAGGACAGCACGCACAAGACAACACACAGAAAACAAAGCGACAAAGAATCACAAACTGAAGCCAGCTGAAGACTGTATTGGACCTTCACGACTCTGGATACTGTATATCTCGGATTCCCATGTACTTCACACAACAATGCTCTGATAGCTCAGAAAAGAACTCCAAACATCTCAGAACACTGCTCTGATACCAACTGTAGCGACCCGGAATCCGGAAACCCGACATACCCAGTAGGACTACCGGATACGCGTGATACCGCATGGAACCCGCGAGGCCTCCCAAGAGCGAGAAAGCTCCGAAGGGAAAAAGGCATGTGTAGAGTACATTGAAGCCACAGAGATAGTACAATAAGCAATTAAATTTCATTAGATAGGTTTGCTAAAGTAGCAGAAATAAAATTACTTTTTAATTAACAGTTCAAATTAACAATTATATCCCAGAGTCAGTCCAAAGCTAAAGACAACAAGTCTAGCACAGTACAGTCGACAGAAAGGAAAGACGTACCAAAAGGTCGGGAGAAGCCCGACGTAGGTACCAGCTGGCAGCAACGGCACGCAACGAGCACGTACACTCTAGGAACCTCGCGGAAGCAGTACGAACAACGCCACCCCACCTGAAAGAGCAGGGGTGAGCCACGTGCCACTAGCTCAGTAGGGGTCACGCAGATCCCCACTGAAAAACACGCAGTAACACGGAACAACAACAACACAAAAATAGCAGGTGTAGTAAAGCAGGAAAACTACACTACAAAGCTGTAAAACTATGCTACAAGCAGTAGTAAACAGACGGGAAGTAGGAGTAGGGAGCAAGTAAGAAAGGGGGAGAACACGCGCCAGACAAGCGGCGGCCGAACTAACCTCGGCACCCCAAACTACTCCAAGCAACAACAAAAGGGAGACTCTGATCTGGCAAAGTCAGAAGTTACCGATCTGTCGACCCAACACCAGGTCTAAGATGAAGACTTGCAAGAATAGAGAAGAAGGTCTAGAAAAGACCACACGGACGACCGACAGACTCGATCACACACACACGACTGGAACATCGTGCACACTGTCCCACGCACGACCAGAGCATCATGCATGTGACAGAAACACTGACCTCGGGCACAGCCATGGAAAGGCCAACCCAGACAGGTCACGACGCATAAGAAACGCCGAGAGTCAACGGTCAAGTGATAGGAGTACCCTCACACTAGAAGAACAGCCAGTTGCGTCCACTGACGTCTTACACAACGCCACAAATGTCACGTCCACCCGACCGTGTGTAGCACGGGGGAGACTAGACACACCAAGAACTAGGTCCAAGGAACAACAGTCCTAAGGAAGAATGGCAACTACGGACATAGGACCGTAGTACCACAACTGCAAGTGACTAGTCAGGGCCACGCCCGTCGGCGGAAGTCCCCAGTCCCTGACTACGTGTGCACACACTGACCACTACCTAGGCCAGGTCTCTAGCTAGTATTCCCCTCGGTAGGACGCTACCATTGGTCGGGGCCCACGGAACTAGCTTAAAAACCGTGTAACGGGAAACTGCCCGTCCACCACTCCCGGTGGGTGACGTACTAAAAAGCCTACGTCACAGGCGATGACTAGTGGAGGTTCACAAGGCACGGACTCCAAAACACAAGTGCTAGAGTACAGACAGTCTACGGAAGCCCTGTCACACGTACTATGAAGCACCACTGGCAGTACAACCACTGCCAACAGACTCAAGACTAGGCAACTGGACCTACTACGTAACGATCTTGAGTCGAACGACTCAAAGGCAAGATCGTCACAGACAGCGGAACAAGCCACCAATCGGTCTAATCCTAAGCCACAAGAAATGACGCTCCGTAGAAAGCAACTCACGGAGACCTGAGGGAACACCAACGACCCTCAGCACACGTCTGGACACGCAGACCGAGGTAACACGGCACCTCGAGGCATCCAGAACCCGTGTCTCGGACTGGGCAAAACCGCCAAGACACCCATACACAAGGTTGCTTGTCAACCACTGGGTCACCCCTAGTTGACCGGAACCCGACCAAAACACACAAGCACAAACCCTCTTGGCCACTTCGGAGTACGGTTACAGCCCTCACAAGACATCGGATGATGTCCGCGTGACAATGGCAAACCCCAAGATTAAGCCAAGATATCGAAAACCAAACCACCGGTAACCACTCCCTGGGCCTAGGCTATCCATCACTCGGCCGCTAGGTCAACCAAGCAGTCAAGGAGGACTCGCCACGCAACCAGAGGCAAAGACACTAGCGGTCCAAGATTGAGTCGTTAGGAAACTGTAGCAGTCAAGGAGTAGACCGCGCTTAGTGAACCTTAACCGACCTATATAGAAGACCACCGACGGACAGACACCACCCTAAAACACAGACAACGGTTGAACCATCAAGGCCAACCAACTTAAACTCTAGACTAGGTCTAAAACCACGGTAACATGAAAACCGAGGTAGACCATAAGCTATCGAGACCACTCCCTCAAGACGGGAATGCAAGGGAAACCACACACACATGCGGGGGAATCTCACCGCACACACGCCAACACACAGCGACTCGATCTAGCATAACACAAAGCCCAAGATACACGCACTCACAAGCACGCTAATCGAAGCAACTCGGCACTTCCCGACATCCCAAAGTATGGGCACGGAACCCATGGGGTTTCCGGGACACTCACAAGGCCGAGGGTCAACCATCGGACCACAACCGGGTCGACCGGAGACCAAACCCATGCAATCGAAACAACTTACATAGTCACGATCACCTGGGGACCGCGACTACACAGTCACGGTCTCCTGAGGACCGCGACTACACAGTCGTGGTCACCTGAGGACCGCGACTAGCCTGAAGTAAAACAGTTGTAGCGGTCATCTGAAGACCGCGACCAGACAGTCACGGTCGCCATCAGACCACGACTGGACAGAGGCGGTCTGTCGCAAAACCGCGACCCTTGCCGACTCTTTAGACCTGATGAACGCGGTTGCCCTAGGACCGCGATCAGATGAACGCGGTTACTGGTGGACCGCGTTCAGTTCAGAAAATCATGAACGGCGGGAAAAACAAGGGGAAGGCCGAATCGGCCCGTACAACGTCCCATTCACGCCGTAGCGCAGAGGAAACAAAGCCTCATGACGAAGAACAACTTCTGGAGGCGAAAAACCCCACATACATGCATTAAAACAAGAGATTGGGGCGATTTCAATGAATCGACCCTAAAAGAGTCACCGAGGTTCCCGGGCTCCTACCGGCCTCGAATGACCACCGATCAACACAAAACAAGTATGGATGGGATCCTAACATCCCCACGGTCAGTTCAACACTAACGGAGCTGCGAATGGTTGCCGTTTTCCGGTGAACCCTACCCGAAAATCACGGTTTAGGCTAAACAAGCCCAAACTCGGCCGTTTCCGCGCCAAACGAAGTGCAAGGGCAGGGAAAACGGGCAGGAGGAAGTGAGGAACCATCACCCTACCTCCATCGAAGAAACCGTGCCCCGAAGGGACTAAACCACGCCAAAAACTGTGCCGCGAACTGAACCGTCGGCTTTGAATCCACCGTTCGAGATCGCGCCCAAACCGCACCGATCCTCGCTCCATCACGCGCCTCGGCAACTCCCCGACGTCACCACCTCACCAACGGTCCCCTCCGTCTGTAGCTGGAGGCGAGAGGGTGGGAGAACGAGAGAGAACGGGAGAGAGAGGGAGAGAACGCGAGAGTGAGGAGAGAGAGAAGGGGGGTAAATAAATAGGAAATTAGGAATTTTCCTAATTTCTGAAAATCCGTAAAATGCACCGAAAATGCACTAATTCAGAAAAATACGCAAAAATAGTCGAAACGATCGGCTCGGAGAGTACATCGTCGCTGCAGCATCCAGAAGTCGAGGAACTGACAAGTAAACTCACCGTAGGGTTCCGTCACTAGTATGAGAGAAAAATCCACACGGCTCGTAAAACTCAACTCGGAAGCCACCAAAGCGAACGGAAACTCACCGAAACCAATCCAAAAGATCCAATGAAGATCCAGCTAGACCTACCAAGGATCCAGGGCATTACAGTTGACCAGTAATAGCCATGCCTAAGAATCTTCTTCGCCAAGGCCTGACCATTAACATGCCCTCTACATTCACTCGAGTGAGCTACTTCAACAACTTTCCAAGCCTCATCATCGTCTAGACACATCATAAGAATCCCATTAAGGGCACGCCTGTACAATTCTCCTGCAATGATCGTGTATCTTGAGGCTACTCTTCTAATGGCCTTGTGTTGCTCGGCGTTGGCCGATTCTGGGAATGACCCATCCCTGCAATATTGCTCGATCTCGTGATACCACTGTACTTCCTCTTCTTCTAAGATCTCCTGGAGCTCAGTTAAAGACACTTCCTTCAAATCTTCCCTCTCACCCTTCTTCTCTATAGATTTTCTCAGGTTATCAAACCACGGATCCTGAAGGGAAGGAGCATCTAACCGCTGGACCATAATGGTCTCAGTGGAGCGACTAAGGGGGAAGGAGAGGGAAGAAGCAAGCGATGCAAGTGCATCGACGAGAATATTCTGAGATCGAGGGGTGTGAATGTAAATCAACTTACGGAATTGCTTAGCCAAGAGCGTGACCAGATCTTGATAAGGTTTGAGCTTAGGGTCACGGGTGTGATAAGTAGAGAGAATCTGGTACAACACCAACTGAGAATCACCTATAACGTTCAAGTACCGTGTGCCCAGAACATAGGCGTGATTCAATCCGACAAGGAGAGCCTCATACTCAGCTATATTGTTGGTAGTAGGAAAAGAGAGTTTGTACGCAATGGGAATAGTCACTCCCTTCGGAGTGAGGAGGACGGCGCCGATCCCTCGGCCTTGAGAATTGAGTGCACCATCAAAGTGCAGCAACCAAAAAGGGTGATGAGTGAGCACAACCAGATGTTCATCGGGGAACTCATCCTGGATAGAATCTGCACAAGGGATAGGTAAGTGAGCAAGATTTCAGCGATAGCATATCCCTTGATTGCTTTCTGAGTGACGAAGGTAATATCAAACTGGGAGAGAAAACTCTGCCAACAAGCTAACCTACTAGAAAGGACGGGTTTCTCCAAAAGATAGCAAATTGGGTCCATTCTAGAGATCAACTAAACCTCATGGGCAAGGAAATAGTGTTTCAATTTTTGGGCTACCCAAACTAAGGCCGCGCAGGTCTTCTCCATGGTAGTATACTTAGCTTCTGCAGGATTGAACAACCTAGAGAGGTAATAGGCTGCCCTTTCCTTCCCTTCATCGTCCACTTGTGCCAGGACAGCTCTAGGGAGTCACTAATAACAGAAATGTATAAAATCAGGGGTTTTCCAGGAACAGAAGGTTGCAAAACTAGGAGATTAGACAAATAAACCTTCAGATCCTCATAGGCCTTTTGACATTGTTCATTCCATTCAAATTTGGCACCCGCCTTCAACAGCTCATAGAATGGGCGGCATCTTTGTGAATGTTTAGATATGAACCTCCGAATGAACTGCAAATGCCCAATCAGTCCTTGAAGCTCGGTGATATTCTTTGGTGGTGGCATATCCATAACAGCCTTTGCTTTGTTTGGATCGATTTGAATCCCCCACTTACTAACTATGAACCCTAGTAGTTTCCCCGATGACACTCCAAACACACATTTTTTCGGATTCATTTTCAATTTATACTCCCGCGCCCTTTGTAACACCTTGGCCAAGATAGCGGGGTGTTCTTCTTTTGACCTCGATTTCACCAGGATATCATCCACATAGGCTTCCATATAGACGTGCATCATATCCTGGAAGATTGCTATCATTGCCCGTTGGTATGTGGCACCCGCGTTCTTCAGTCCAAACGGCATGACCACATAGCAATAAGTTTCCCAGGACGTGGTGAACGAGATTTTCTCTTGATCCTCTGGAGTGAGATGGATTTGGTTGTATCCTGAATAGCCGTCCATGAATGAGAGGGCTTCGTACCCGGCCGTGTTGTCCACCAACACGTCGATATGAGGAAGCGGAAAATCATATTTAGGACATGCCTTATTCAAGTCCCTGAAATCGATGCAAATTCGTACTTTTCCATCCTCTTTCATCAGAGGGACTATATTCGCCACCCATTGAAGATATAAAACAACTCTAATAAACCTGGCCTTATGCAATTTACCGACTTCTTCTTTTATCCTCAAGGCCATATGGGGGTGGAATCTTCTTGATTTTTGCTTAACGGGCGTCACCCCTGGTTTGAGTACAAGCCTATGCTCCACCAAGGCAGGGTCAAGACCCGGCATGTCCTAATAGGACTAGGCAAATGAATCACTATACTCCCTTAGGACCTGGACTAACTCTTCTTCAACCTAAGGAGGGAGGTTAGCGGAGATGATTATGAGCCTGGGATCCTCTTATGTTCCAAGATTAATTTCTTTCGTGGGTTCATCCATTGCTGATGATGGTTCATCGAACCTCTTCAATCCTTGTGCGTACAAATCGACAGTGTCATCCACATCGCTATCCTCATAATCGATCAGGTCTTTCTCATCTATGATCTCGTAAACACCTAATCCATCATCGCTCCATGCCCCGTCTAGCTCCTCATCATCCTCCAGGATGATGGCTATTTCTACAAACTCAGGACATCTAAGAAAGGCGTGCAAATGTTGAGCAAGATCCTGGAGGAACCTATCAGGGATGGCTTTAGAATAGCACGTCATTGGGCGCGTAGCAAGCGTGGAAGGGTTAGAGACACTATAACAAGATCCTACTTCACTAGACCCGACCAACTCTACTTCCCTAGACTCAACAAGCCCTACATCTAGGCTAGAGGATAGAAAATCTAATTGAAGAGAAACATGGGCCTCATGCCCCTGGGGAGAGGACCGACAAAACACAGCATAATCCTCCACCAAAATCTCCGTTTTAAAATTGACATTTTTTTTTGGAGACTGGCGGAGATCACGCAACAAGATGGATCAGAGGGGGGAGGAGGAGGAGGAAGTGTAAGGGGGAAGTGAGACGGAAAAAGAACATCAAAGAAGGGATCAGAGGATGAAAACCACATGGTTGAGAGATCGACAGGTGGGCAACGCCCATACGAACATGGCACAATCAACACCTCCGTTGGCATTTCCATCAAAAATGGATCGATCATGATAGGAGGTGAGCGGGGTATGGACTCCAACTTTTGAAAAAAAGAAGTAAGACGGGAAGGAGACCATGAAAAGGCAATAAGGGAGCTCCCCTCTTCCCGCAGACTTTGAGCTGGCTTCGCTAGCGTGTACTTCACAAGCTACATCTCGCGTTTTCTCAAATCTTCTTCTTCATGGAACATCTTGGCAAAGGCTTCGGAACAATCCATGGCATCATCAACCGGCCCCTTTTACAGCAACGGCGGCTCGGTCACTGTGCAAGCAGCATTTTCATTCTCTTTCTGGCAAGGCGGCATCTTCAGAGTGCCGGGCTGTAACGGCCCCTTTACAAAATGTTGGAGATAGTCCCAAGTCAATGGCCCTGAGTCTCCCAACACTGATAATGATGACTCTCGGTAGCCGAGGCCTCTCCTACTCATTTTTCTACCCCTTGGGATGGGTTTAGTCCGCCCTTGTAATTGATCACCGAGGCCCATGCCTGGCTGAAAACCCAGTTTCAGTATCATATTCCCGCCTTTGGAATCTCTTATCTTAGACTTGGATTTGACATTAACCGGTGTTGTGACGGGCTTGTTGAGTGGTGATAGGCAGATCTAGAGGGGAGGGGTGAATAGATCAGCCCCTTTTTGCCCTTCTTTTCGGAAATAAGAACTAAGACTAACACAGTAGATAAAGATACAGAAATTAGTTAATATCTGAGAAGCTAGATGCACACAGGATGCCAAGAAACGGTCCTATCAAGCTTCTACCGTTGGAACAAGAGAGAAGACAAACCACAAGACAAGATCTTTAAGGTGGTTCAGTCTCAATCTCGAGACCTACGTCCACCCCTCACACAACACAGTGAGGCTTCACTACTGCCAACGTACAACAGCTGATTCACAGCTTCTAACAGAGAGATACACTCTCACACTCCGCTGTCACACAACTTGTGGGATCACACCCCAAACCACACAAATAGGCGTCCACACCTTCTGTCTTCCTACACGCAGGTAGGGATCTAATGATATGAAGTTTGTTTAGAAGAAAAAGCAAACTAAAGATGAAATGGCCAGACAGAGTATCGTAATGAAAGCGCTATGACAAAGAAGTCTCCTGTCTCAGAATGAGCTTGAGAAAGCCTTGGCTTTCTTCTTCTCGTTGAATCTTCATAGCAACCCTGAAAGATTTCTTTTCGTCGTGAGGAAGATAAAATGTCTTCTTCTAGGTTCACTCACTCCGGCATCATCAGGACGAAGAGTAGCTTGGACATCAAGCTTTCCTCTTCTTTGTTTTCTCCTCAGCCTTCTTCTCAGCTCACTTGTTGCTCTCGTTATCTCTCGAACTGGAGCTCAAGCTTCTTATGTATTGGTATCCTTGGGAGACACCAACGTTGTCCACTCTTTCAAGAAACACCCAGAATGTCACATCCACATTATTTGATCTGCTTTAACTTGTACAGTTGACTCCATTCTTGTCAAGTCTACATGAATGTGGGTAGGTAAGAGACCATAACAGCAAAGGTATGATTTCCTTCAAAAAATATCTCAGCTAAATCACAGTCTCCTGACACAGACGTAATCTGACGGCTTTTTCTGGAGCAAACTGATCCTCTGGATTAAGTTCCGGATCTTGAAATCAGCTTTCATCGGATTCAGATCCATTCTGGACGAACACAGTGTGTTGACACTTTCCTGGTAGTGTGTCGAGACATTCCATTGAATATCTTGGAGAGTCGTTCTGGTTGATCGTGGATGTGTCGACACTTTTCTATCAGTGTGTCGAGACATCCCTTTAAAAAGCCTTGTAGATAGCTTCTGTCGGTTTCAAGCATGTTCTGGTTGAACGATGATGTGTCGACACTTTACCCCCAGTGTGTCGAGACATCCCTTTGAAATATTGAAGAACCATGGCTGATGAGTCGAGACAACACCAAACCGTGTCGAGACATGTGAGCCATTGTAGAGTTGTTGTACGAAGGTGTCGAGACATGAGCGCCTTGTGCAGAGATTATCACACCAATGTGTCGACACTTTACACTCAGTGTGTCGAGACATCGGTGAATCCAGATACTTAGTAAAAATGCTTCAGCTTGAATTCTTATGGATGTGTCAAGACATGATTGGGCCGTGTCGAGACATCACTTAGTGAGATTCTTCTACACTTGTTTAAACAATTTATCAAACAAAATTAAGTTAGATATTTTTCAAACATTTACTAATGATTTGTGATTTGTTATCATCAAAACCAGGGGACACAACATTCTCCCCCCTTTTGATGATGACAACCATGAATCATTATGTCCAAGCATTCATATAGCAAAACAATCAAATTGGTTCGAAGGGCCATCAACCAAGCAAGATTCATTCATTCATACACAACCACTGAATGTTAGCATTTTTAAATAAGGAGCATTTTCAACGGCAACAAAAGGCTTGATTCATTAATCAACCATAGTTTAGTACAGCTCAAGCAAGGATGTGTTTTCAAGCAGTTACAATGCAATTCTACATGCAAAAGGCTAACTGAGAAAGCTAACTATATGCCAGATGCTTGATGATGCTTGGCTTCAGTACTTCTCCCCCTTTGTCATCAGCAAGTAGGGGGTGAAGGAGGAGGCTGCTGTGGTGGAGGCATGGTGCTGGTGCTGGCCAGGTGCAGGATCTGTGCCTCTTGGAAGTCATGTTGCAGGTGGGAGATGGCTGTCTCCAGAGAGTCAATCCTATTATTTAACTGCTCATCCCTTTGACTGAGGAAATGGTGTAAGTCTTGGATGTTTGCTTTGATGCCCTTGAGCCAGGTATACATCATCTCACAAATGTATTCTGTTTCAGCCCTCTGTTGGGAGCCCTATGGTGGAAAATGAGAAGAGGTGGCTTTCGTTTGAGGAGGAGGGCACCATTCATCACCTGCGTCCTACAGGGCTGGTTGGAGTTGAGCTTTATGCAGACGTATGACCTCCAATATTTTACTACCAACCGTATCCAATTTCTTGTATACGACATCCATTTTTACCTCAGCTTTGGTGGTGCTATTGACTGCTCTAGCTGTATCAGTATGGACAGTGTCGGCAAGCCTAGAGGAGGCATCAAGTAACCTATTGGTGTCAGAATACAGTTTCCCTTTCAACCTTTGGGAAGCATCCAGTAAGCGAGAAGTAGTGGCATTGATGGTTCTTTCCAGATTGGAGGTTGCATCAAGAGATCTATTGATCTCTGTGGTCACATGTGCCCGGATGGATGTAGTTGCGCCAGCAGCTTGTCCTCTGATTGAAGTTGTGGCTCCGGCCACTTGTTCAGCTAGCTGATTGGAGGACTCCATCAGTTTGGCATACTTAATGTTAAGATTACCTTGATCTTCTCGGATGTCATAGGCATGCATGACCATTTCAGAAATTTTCTCCTGGGTTTCAGTGTGGATCTCTCGTAGTCTTTTCATGATTCTTCCTGCTTGTTCACACACATTTATCAAGGAGTTCATGAAGCTTTTCATCCTTTCATCTGACTTATGTTTGTCATGCACAAAATTTTCCCATCGGCTGTTCTGAACTTGCTCATAATGAAGTTGTCTAGCTTCTAATCTATCCACTTGTAGACTGATCTAACGACAGGAGGAATTCAAGCACCCAAATTGGGCAGTGAGAAATTGAATGAGGGTAAGATGAATATCCATTAAACTGCCAGTGGCACCAAATGTAGAACCTTGTGAGGTGGAGGCCTCGGCATGAAATTCAGGAGGGGCATCCCTTGCAGTGAACACTCTGGGCTCATTTTCTTGAGACAAAGGAGGTTGGATACCAAAAGCCATCATCATCCCAGGCTGGGCCATGGGAGCTGCAAACTACTGCTGCTGAGGGGCCTGCTCAAAGTGGATATCTTTATGAAACATTTCCTCATGCTGATCTAATTGTGCTTCTGAATCTGGTTGGTCCTGTGCTGGCTGACCTTGTGGAGGATGATCTTGTGGAAGCTGTTCCTGTGGAGTCGGCTGAACAGGAGGGTCAGGTACATGACCAGGTATCTTCCTCACCATTTTTTCACCTTCTTTTTTGAAGTGCATATAGTTTTGGATGAACCTCAGGGTGTAGACATTACTCTGGGGAATAGAAATGGACTTCTCTTTATCAAGAGGAATGCCAACCTTCTGAAAGATGGCAGTAAGATGTGCATCATAAGGTAGGCTACGCCTGTTGTAAGTACAGCTATCCATAACATGAAGCATAATCTCTGGAAGACAAACATGGTATTTGTTGAACAGACAGTAAAAAAGGAATCGCTGTGTCTCAATAAGTCTGCTTCTGCCACCCCCTTGTGGGGTAATCATCATAGTGAAGATATGATGCAGTAGACGCTGCAGTGGGAGAAACCGATTGGTGTCAAATGATTTGACCAAAAGTTGGGTGTCATCTTAAGGATTTCTAGGCTTGCCAGTCATGAGGGTATAAGATACAGACAAATCGATATATCAACCGATTGGTGTCAAATGATTTGACCAAAAGTTGGGTATAAGATACAGACAAATCGATATATCGATATATCAATATGATTTCAACATTTCATAGTAGGCTTGCCAGTCATGAGGACTTAAGAAATGTTTCAATCCTATTATGAATGCAAGTTTGGTAAAACTCAAAGCAATGATTCACGAAAATGAGGATGATAAACAAGAAACCATTTCTTAAACAGGAGTAATACAACAAGACTCACCCAGGGTTGTATAGATGAATGAAAATTATCTCAACTCCCCCTCACTTGATACTCGGTGAAAAGTGAAGGTTCAGAGGCAAGAGATTTGAGGTGGAAATGAAAGAAGCAGTGGAAAGAGGGAGTCCAGGAAACTCTCCATTTGTTCTTCAAAACCAAAGCGGTAGTGAGACATGTCTCGACACATGACTTGAAGGTGTCGATTTGAACACCAGTTTCTAAGCAGTATGACTCAACACATATCAGTGAGGTGTCGACCTGTTCAACATACATTGTTCAGCATGTCTCGACACATATTAGTACATCAAAATGTTCTCTGCTAGCTTCTGTGATTCTTCATTTCTGACAGACACCTGCCATCTTTTACTGTCAATGCCTCTGACTTTCTTCTTTCAGACTGCCATTCAAGAAGGGTTTTACCCTTTGCTGCCATTGAGAAATGCTAGATTGGATGCTAAAGCTTTAAACATGCTTATGCACTAAAGATCAACTATGCAGATAGCAATGTGCAATACTAACTCATGGTACTTGGCGGAGGCCTGTCCTTACGCATGAGGAGAGTTTCCTGACAGGCGTAACCTGTCAATTCACTTCTCAACATTTGATATACTATGCAGTCACAACATGATGTTCAATTAAAGACATTCATAAGAATAAGCAAGCTCCCCCTTAATGTGACCATCATTCAAGGCAAGGTTCATACATCAAATGTACCAGATGTAAATCAAATTAGATATGTATGTTCCAACCAAGGTGAAGATAAGTAAGCAGATCATTAAAGGAGTAATTGATAGCTCAAACCTGAGTGGACTGAGGTCTGCACAGACCAAGCTCTCTCCTTAAGGTTGTGAACCTGTCATTGCTTAAGGGTTTTGTGAAGATGTCTGCAATCTGATTTTTTGAGTCTACAAAATGGAGCTGAAAGTGATTTTTGAGAACTTCATCTCTTATAAAATGATGCCTGATTTCAATGTGTTTAGTCCTAGAGTGCATGACTGGATTTTTTGCAAGATTAATAGCACTTGTGTTATCACACAGAATGGGTACACACCCAAGATCTATTAGATAGTCTTGGAGTTGGTGTTTGATCCATAGTACTTGGGTGCCACAACTCCCTGCAGCAACATATTCTACTTCTACAGTTGAGAGTGCAACCGAGTGCTGTTTCTTGGAGGCCCAAGAAACCAAACACCCACTAAGAAATTGTCAATAGTCACTAGTGCTCTTGCGGTCCAGTTTACATCCTGCATAATCTGCATCTGAATAAGAAATAAGTGAAAGGTCACAAGATGCAGGATACCATAGTCCTAATTCATGAGTGCCAGCAAGGTATCTAAAGATACACTTGACAGCAGTTAAGTGGGACTCTCTAGGACTAGACTGAAATCTAGCACAAAGGTAAACACTAAACTGAATGCCTAGTCTAGATGCAGTTAGATAGAGCAATGAACCAATCATACCTCTATATCTCTTTGCATCTACAAGAATACCTTGTTCATCTGCATCTAGTGAAGTGGCAGTCCCCATTGGAGTTCCTAAAGGCTTACAGTTGATCAGATCAAACTTTTTCAGCAACTCCTTCACATACTTGGCTTGATTGATAAAGAAACCTTCATTGCTTTGACTAATCTGTAGGCAAAGAAAGAATTGAAGCTCACCCATTAGACTCATTTCAAATTCATTGGTCATGAGTTTAGCAAACTCTTCACACATTTGAGGTTTAGTGGACCCAAACACTATGTCATCCACATAAATCTAAACTATCAAGATATATTTACCTTGTTTCTTGGTGAATAGTGTCTGATCTACATTATCTCTTGAATACCCTTGTTCGGTGAGATATGAGCTTAGTCTGTCGTACCAAGCTCTAGGTGCTTGCTTCAAGCCATACAAAGTCCTGTCCAACTTATAAACATGATCTTTGAAAAACGTGCATTCAAAACCGGGGGGTTGCTCTACATAGTCTTCTTCTTTATAAAGACCATTAAGAAAAGCACTCTTAACATCCATTTGCTACAGTTTGATCTTATGAGAATATGCAAAAGTTAGCAAAATTCTATTGGCCTCAAGTCTAGCAACATGAGCAAAAGATTCTTCATAATCTATGCCAAATTCTTGATTATACCCTTGAGCCACCAATCTAGATTTGTTTCTTACTATCTTTCTATCTTCACTTAGCTTATTTCTGAACACCCATTTTGTTCCTATGACAGATTTTTCTTTAGGCCTTGGTACAAGATGCCATACTTTATTTCTTTCAAACTGGTTTAACTCATCATGCATGGAATTGATCCAGTTTTCATCTTTTAGGGCCTCTATAACATTTTTGAGTTCAATTTGAGACACAAGAGCAAGTTGTTCAATTTCATCCATAATTTTAAAATGAGATCTAGTTTTGGTTCGGACATGTAGATTACCTAAGATGTTTTCCAACATATGATCTTTTAACACTTTTAGATCAGGTTGAGCATTACCTTCATCTGCCTCGATGACTGGAGCATTATTTGGTTCTCCTAGGTCCTCATTTGCCCGTGTCTCTTCTTGTGGAAGTTCCTCTTTTCCTCTTATGTTCAGGAATTCCCCTTCATCATCTTCCCTGCAAGAGTTGTTATGATCAATCTCATCAAAAGTGATGTGAGGGGATTCTTCTACATAAAGGGTCCTAACATTATAGACTCTATAAGGTCTAGACTTGTTAGAGTACCCAAGGAATATCCCTTCTTCACTCTTGGGCTCAAACTTGTCCAGAACTTTTTTGTCATTGTTATAAACAAAACACTTTGACCCGAACACCTTCACGTGAAAGAGAGATGGCTTTTTACCTTTCAGCAACTCATATGGAGTCATTTTGGTGAGGGGCCTTACCATTGAGCGGTTGATGATATAGTATGCAGTGTTTACCGCTTCAGCCCAAAATTTCCTTGGTAGATGCCTTTCAGCAAGCATTGTGCGTGCCATTTCTATGAGAGTTCTGTTCCTCCTCTCAACTACCCCATTTTGCTCAAGAGTCCGTGGTGATGAAAACTTGTGAATGATTCCTTCAGTCCTACACAAATTTTCAAAGTCAGCATTGTCGAATTCACCACCATGATCTGAAATAATGTTGGAAATCTTAAACTTACCATCCTGCTTCACTTGCATATACAGTGCCTGAAACTCATCAAATGCATTATTTTTATGTGCAAGATAGAATACCCAAGTGAATCTAGTAAAATCATCCACCAAGACATAACCATATCTTTTACCACTTAAGCTAGCTGTTTTGGTTGGACCAAACAAGTCCATATGAATTAGTTCAAGTGGTTTAGATGATGAGTTTTCAATTCTGCTTTTGAATGACTTTCTAGTCTGTTTTCCTTGAGCACATGCATCACAAATCTTATTGTTCAGTTTGAATTTAATTTCAGGCAGACCTTTGACAATTGAATGTTTCACCAATTTATGAAGAGTGTTGTAACTGACATGTCCTAGTCTGCGATGCCACAAACAGGCTAATTTAGATTTGGAAGCAGCAAGACAATGATTTATGTGAGTAGGGTCATCAAAGTCAATCATGTACACATTATTGACTCTTTTACCAGAAAACTTGGTTTCTTTAGAATTAGGTTGCAAGATCCTACATTCATTTGAGTCAAAAACAACAGTATGACCTTTATCACATAGTTGGCTAATGCTCAACAAATTGTATTCCAGACCATCAACAAGTAATACATTATCAATTGAGTTGGAGAGGTTCTTACCAACTTTACCTAAACTAATGATTTTTCCTTTGTTGTTTTCTCCAAATGTGACATGTCCGGCTTCCTTTTCAACCAGGAGATAGAATTTGGTTTTATCTCCAGTCATGTGTCTTGAGCAGCCACTGTCAAGATACCAACGGTTGTGCACGGCTGCAAGACACTCCTGCATAAGGAATTAAGTGACAATGTTTGGAACCCAAGGACAGTTGGGTCCTAATAGTTTCTTCATTTCTGCAAAGCAGGATAAGACAGACTTCAAAATTCAAACTTTCTCAGCATCTTTGCTTTGATGGGAGTTCTATTTTTTCTTCTCTTTAGTCTTTTGGATTTTGTGAGTTTTGGAGGTGGTGGAGAAGGATTGTTGATTAGACCATCTGTTCCAGTTAGTTGGTCTAGATGAGTAGGAAGTGTCATGTTGCCTAGGTCATTGGGGTTGAGTGAACCTATGAACATAGGAAGCATTAATTTTTCTTACCCATGGAGGTGTCGATTTGTAGAAGGCAAAGTCTCGACCTGTCCACTATTCAGTCCGTCTATAACTGTTTCTGGACAAGGGGTGTGTCAACCTCTTGTAAGGAAACTGTCGATCTGTTGGTGTAAACTTGGGATTTTGTTGGACGTTTGACCTAGTGGGTGTCGACCTATTCCATGGAGTGTCCCGACCTATTCTAGCATTGTAGCTATTTCTTCCTTTGTAATGTGCAGACTGAGGCTTGGACGGGTGTCGACCTGTTTGGGATTGTTTGTGAACCCTTTTTGGTTGTTGAAAAGTTTTGTTAATTGGTTCTCCTATCTTCTCATTTCCTTTGTTTTCAACGTTTTCTTGGTGTGTTGATTTTGAGGTTGATGCTTCGGAAGATGATACAAAGGTGGTGGTCTTTAGCCCAAATGTTTTCTTTTTGGTAGGTTCATATCCTAGCCCTTCTCTGTTGAAGTTTATTTTAGTTCCTAGTAGGGCATTCAAGTTTTCACTTCCATCAACAAATTTTTCAAGAGAGGTTTGTTTATCTGCTAGGTCATTTTGAAGTTTTTCATTTTCTTTCAACAGTTGTGAATTGACTTGTTCAACGGCTTCTGACTTTTTATTGCACAAGTTGCTGTCCTTTACATAGCTTTGCATTTTCAGTTTCAATTCATCGATTTCATCTCTTAGCCTCTCATTTTCATCTTCCAAATCTCTCATTTCTTTTCTTTCTTCTTCAAGATTTTCATTCATTTTTCTTAAATCTTCAATTTCAGTTTCTAAAGAGGTTATCTTTTCAATGAGAGTTTTATCATGCCCACAGGATTCAACCTTCTTTTTTAAGGTTTTATTTTATTTTCTGTATACTTCATATTTATTCACCAGTTCAAAGTAAGCTTCTTCCCAATAATCTGTGGAGAAATGCTCAAAGGGAGAGCTCACCTCGCTGTCATTTTCTCCTTTGGCAATTAGGCAGAGATCATCTTTTTCTTCTTCAGAGGAGTTGTCTTCATTTTCTTCTTCTTCTTCATCACTCCAAGTACACGCCATGGCCTGCTTCTTATTGCTCTTCCACCTGGGCACAATTTTCGTAGCTTCTTCAGGACATTCAGATTTGATGTGTCCTGGTTTCCTACAAGAGTAACATACAAGCTTTTAAGATTTTTTGGCATTTTCAGGTCTTGGCCTGAACCCTCGTTTTACTTGGGACTTCTTCTTAATGAAGCAAGTACCTTCCTTTCTTAGAAATCTTTTAAACTTTCTTGTCAATAGAGCAACTTCATCTTCTTCAGTGTTGCTGCTTGAAGGCTCTTCATCTTCAGATAACTCCTTGGAGCTTGGTCTAGCTTTAAGAGCTAGAGGCTTCTTTTTACTTACCTCAGCCTCTTTGTTCTTCATATTCATCTCATAGGTCATCAAGGACCCTATGAGTTCCTCTACCTTGATGGTAGTTAAGTCTTTTGATTCTTCAACCACTGTGGCCTTTGTATGCCAAATGTGAGTCAATGATCTCAAAATCTTCCTTACTATCTCATGTTCAGAGTAGGTCTTACCTAGCTCAGTCAAGCCATTTGTGAACATGGTTAGCCTAGCGTACATGTCTGAAATGGACTCATAAGATTTCATTCTAAACTTTTCATATTCAGACACTAACATGTTTGCTTTGGTTGCGCGTACCTGCTATGTCCCTTCATATATTACCTCAAGGTGGTCCCGCATCTCTTTTGCAATTTTGCAAGTTGACACCCTTGAGTACTCAGTTGGATGAAGGGAGCATTGCATGATGTGCTTGGCACCCCAATTCAGAGATGATTGTCTGATCTATTCTTTAGTCCATGTATCTTCTTCCGGAGGTAGCTCAAATGGTCCCTTGCTGATTACTCGCCAGACTTCATGATCCTGGGCTCTAATGAAGACCTGCATGCGATTTTTCCAGTAAGGATAATTTGTCCCAGTGAAAAAGGGAGGCCTATTTACATAATGTCCTTCACCCATAGGCCCTTTAGTTGCCATATCACCAGTTCTCTCAAGGTCGTTGGACCACATACAGAGAGACTAGCTCTGATACCACGTGTTGAGTGGTGATAGGCAGATCTAGAGGGGAGGGATGAATAGATCAGCCCCTTTTTGCCCTTCTTTTCGAAATAAGAACTAAGACTAACACAGTAGATAAAGATACAGAAATTAGTTAATATCTGAGAAGCTAGATGCACAAAGGATGCCAGGAAACGATCCTATCAAGCTTCTACCATTGGAACAAGAGAGAAGATAAACCACAAGGCAAGATCTTTAAGGTGGTTCAGTCTCAATCTCGAGACCTACGTCCACCCCTCACACAACACAGTGAGGCTTCACTAGTGCCAACGCACAACAGCTGATTCACAGCTTCTAACAGAGAGATACACTCTCACACTCTGCTGTCACACAGCTTGTAGGATCACACCCCAAACCACACAGACAGGCGTCCACACCTTATGTCTTCCTACACGTAGGTAGGGATCTAATGATATGAAGTTTGTTTAGAAGAAAAAGCAAACTAAAGATGAAATGGCTAGACAGAGTATCGTAATGAAAGCGCTATGACAAGGAAGTCTCCTGTCTCAGAATGAGCTTGAGAAAGCCTTGGCTTTCTTCTTCTCGTTGAATCTTCATAGCAGCCCCGAAAGATTTCTTTTCTTCGTGAGGAAGATAAAATGTCTTCTTCTAGGTTCACTCACTCCGGCAGCATCAGGACGAAGAGTAGCTTGGACAGCAAGCTTTCCTCTTCTTTGTTTTCTCCTCAGCCTTCTTCTCAGCTCACTTGCTGCTCTCGTTATCTCTCGAACTGGAGCTCAAGCTTCTTATGTATTGGTATCCTTGGGCGACACCAACGTTGTCCACTCTTTCAAGCAACACCCAGAACGTGACATCCACATTATTTGATCTGCTTCAACTTGTACAGTTGACTCCATTCTTCTCAAGTCTACAGGAATGTGGGTAGGTAGGAGACCATGATAGCAAAGGTACGATTTCCTTTATAAAATATCTCTGCTAAATCACAGTCTCCTGACACAGACCCAATCTGATGACTTTTTCCAGAGCAAACGGATCCTCTGGATTAAGTTTCGGATCTTGAAATCAGCTTCCGTCGGATTCAGATCCATTTTGGACGAACACAGTGTGTTGACACTTTCCTGGTAGTGTGTCGAGACATTCCTTTGAATATCTTAGAGAGTCGTTCTGGTTGATCGTGGATGTGTCGACACTTTTCTGTCAGTGTGTCGAGACATCCCTTTAAAAAGCCTTGTAGACAGCTTCTGCTGGTTTCAAGCATGTTCTTGTTGAACGATGATGTGTCAACACCTTACCCCCAATGTGTCGAGACATCCCTTTGAAATCTTGAAGAACCATGGCTGATGAGTCGAGACAACACCAAACGGTGTCGAGACATGTGAGCCATTGCAGAGTTGTTGTACGAAGGTGTTGAGACATGAGCACCTTGTGCAGAGATTACCACACGAATGTGTTGACACTTTACACTTAGTGTGTCGAGACATCGGTGAGTCCAGATACTTAGTAAAAACGCTTCAACTTGAATTCTTCTGGATGTGTCGAGACATGATTGGGCCATGTCGAGACATCACTTAGTGAGATTCTTCTGCACTTGCTTAAACAATTTATCAAACCAAATTAAGTTAGATATTTTTTAAACATTTACTAATGATTTGTGATTTGTTATCATCAAAACCAGGGGACACAACAGGGCTTGTGTGGCGCATATGCCCATGAAAAATCCAAGTCCAACACTGACAAGATCGGCTTATTACTCAGCCAGAGAGTCGGTAGTATTTTGTCAGAAATAGCTTAAACAGATTGGATTGTGGATACACTCTTGACTTTGACCACTCGCCCCTGAAATGGAAATTTGAGGCATTGGTGAGCGGTCGATGGCACAGCACGGAGGTTATCAATCCCCAGACGACCCAGAATTGCTTTGGACATCGGGTCAATGTCCAAGACATAAAACTCTATAGGCATTGTCAATGGCCCGAGCTCGGCTTGAACAGTTACCACCCCATGACATGCCCTTCTTGAGTTGTCGTAAGCCGCAATAGTGGTTGGGGTATGCCTTAGCATATCTTCAGAAATGTTATAGGCACGCAGAGTGCTCAGGAGACAAACATTTATCGAAGCTCCTGTGTCCACGAAAGCTGCATCGATAGCCACTTTATTTAATGTGATTAAATGTAGAGTGGCATCTGGCGTGCCTCGGGCGGTGCTAATTCTGACTCTGAAAAGGAGATGGCTGGTCCTTTCGTAATCGTGGCCAAAGTTGACAGTAAACTGTCTACTGCCATGTCCTCGCTGACCATGACCTTCTGAAGAAAAGCCTTTAAAGCATCTTGGTGCAGCGTGGATCGCTTAATCAACTCTGAAACTTAAATCTTGGCCGACATCCGGTCCAAGTGCAACAATAAATCATAACGTGTGCTAGGCAAGGGGTCTACTTCTTCTGGTTCAGTTGTCGGTGATGGGACTTGGGGGTTAGGTGCAGGTGCACCGGTGGTGGGATAACTTCTCTGAAACAAGCGCCCGCTATGGAGGGCAAGATTCTATGCCGGCATGGCATCGGACGAATTCACAATCGGTGACTTGATGGTTCCAGCAGGGTAAGTGGAGGGAGTAAAAGTAAGTGAGATGATGGTGGAGGTGGTTCTGATAGGCCCTGGCAGGAGGATGATAGGTGAGGAGGTGACAATGGGGGGCGTGATAGGCGCTAGTGTTATGACTGGTGATGTGGTGGGCAATGGGGTAGGTATAATGAGGGGTCTGGAAGGAATGGCGGGTGTGGTGGAGGCGACAACGGTAGGCCGAATGATAGTGCGGGTAGAAGATGAGGGGGGGGGTTGTTGTAGGTATGGTGGACGGCTAAAAGGTGAGCTAGAGTCTCGTCATCATAGGACCACCCAGCGTTGGGAGATGGGCGGTGAATAATGTTCACTTGAGTCGGTGTCGGCAACTGCGGTTGCGGAGCGGGCGGGTGGTTTGGCATCGGATTCTGATGAATCCCAAGTTCTTGTGCGGGCTGTTGCTACTGCTGGGGTTGAGGTTGCTGTGGCTGCTGCTGCGCCGGCTGCTGCGGCCTCGGCGCCTATCTTCTCCTCTCTTTAATCTTTGTAATCAACTTATGCATTTCTGCCCAGTCAATCCACTGTCCTTCGTGCAAATCATAGACAAAATCACGGAACTGGTAGCACCTCTCAATCGTGTGCCCGGGCTGCCGACGAAATATGCAAAATCTGGACGGGTCAGCGGCTGGATTCCAGTTCGGGCGTTCCGGCGGCAGTTGGAGGTCACCGGTGTGCATAAGGGATGAAAAGATGTCTGGCAACGTTTTAGGTAAGGGAGAGTAATGGCCTCTCTTGGGATCCGGGCGTGCAGGTGCGTAGCCATTTGGTGGAGGGACATTGTGGTACTGTGGCGGCTGAGGTTACTGGGGAGCAGGGAATGATGGTTGGGTAGTTGGTGGAGCGGTGAACTGGAGGTTTCGGGGAGGTTGCTAGAAGTGAGGTGGAGCGAATTGGTTGGGGAAGTGGACAGCCTGCACCTGCTCATTCGTTTGGACTCCTTCGATAACTGGGCCCTGGGGTTTTCTGGCAGGTTTGGGCTTCTGGGCCTCGAATAGGAAGTGAATGGGGGAGTCCTTAAACTGGGTCTGGATAAACTGGGCCCTACTGTACAACTGGTGCATATTGAAAATGTCGTTCATAGCTAAGATGTTCCGGAAGGTGGGGGTGGCATTGGAAATCAACAGCTTGACTTTCTCTTCTTTCAGAATCTGCCCGGGCACACGGGAGGCCATCTGCCTCCATCTATCGACATAGGTGGCGAAGTCTTTGTCGGCCTTCATCTTCTGGGCCACTAGGTTAGTAAAAGAACATTCCGGGCCCACCTGGTCTTGGAATCTCTATATAAACTTCTCTTTGATAACTTTGAAACTCTTTGCCTCCTCCAATGGCAGAGCATAGAACCACTCCAAAGCTACCCCGTCCAACGAGCGGCGGAAAAGATACGCCATGAGGCGATCGTCATGTTGAAATTGCGTTGACTCGTATAAGAATTCCCTCACATGAATAAAGGGGTTACCATTCCCATCGTACTTCCGGTACGTGCGGAGCTCTGACTTGGGAGGGAAACAGATGTCACAGAAATTAGGAACCGGGATATCAGCTAGGGACTGTGGGCCAACCCGTTTGTGAAGGAGGTCAAGTTGCTGCTGCATGGCATCCCACTTATCAAGAAGTTCCCATTCCCGGGACAGAGGAGGTAAGACTGGGAGGGCAGACCCAGTATAAGGGGCCGAAGGATATGTAGCCGGAGGGGGAAGCCGGTAAGAGGGATAATGGGCCAAGGACGGGCCCATATCCACGTGAGTCAAGTAGGTAGCCCCTGCTTGAGGACGTGAGAAATCGTATGGGCCTACAAGAGCCTGAGGCATTGGAGAGGTAGTCCCGTGAGGATCCATGTAAGAAGGTGACAAAAGCGGGGTCTTCCCCTTATCGAACATCTGATGGGCCGAGCTAGAAGCTTGGCCCAGCTCTAGATTGGTGAAGCGGAGAACCTTGGGCTGGACAGGGGTAAGATCGATGAGAGTAGCAAACGAGGCCCCTAGCCTACTAGCCAAAGATAAAGAAGGGACGACAGAAGGCACGCCCTGGGGAGGAACTGAAGACGGGGCGTCCGGCCCCTGCAAAGCTTGGCGAAGAATGTGGAGCTAGGTCGAATCCAGCTTGGCCATCATATGAAGAATGTGATTGGCCGAATTATGAGTGGCAGAATCAAAGGGGGAGGGTTGACTACCCTCAATAGCAATGGTTGGAAGAGGAGGGGCAGACCCCTCTCTCCCCTGCACAGTCGTGACCCTGGGCGGGTCCTCCAAAAATCCCTGAGGAAGAGAGTCCTCGCGAGAATGAGAAAAATCGTAGGAAGACATGGTAGAAGGGGAATCAAACAGAAGGTTGAAATAGAAAATGAACGAGGAATTGCCCCTAGGAGAAGATCCTGTGGGTGTGAAGCAACTCCACATGCAACGAGCACCTTGAAATAAGAGAAACAACACCTAATGAGCACCTAAATGGAGATGAATAACAAAAAATGCACAAACAAAGAGGAGAGAAGAGGCAACCAATAATCAACCAAGTTGCAATGACGCAACAAATTTTTACATGTTCCCCTTTAAGAACCTTAATGAATTGAATTAAATGAACATTCACTCAACAATAGGATTCTTAATAGGGGTGGAATAAGGGAGTTGGTCGACTCTAAGTTTAATCTCTCTCACGGATGCAACCTAGACTCGGGGTGGTACGGTACAACCTGCTCGGCATCCGTGTGAGAATCCACGGCTCACGGGGACTTACGGAGGTATCGGATAGGGTCACCTAGTCGGCTCCAAGGAATATGGAGACGAGAGGATCCCCTACCAAGGTAGGAATGCAACTAGTATGATAAATAATGCATGAACCTGCGCGCACCGGTGTGCATGCAAATTCTAGCCTAAGACTAACAAACAATGTTTAATCAATGGCAAATATGACAATAATAATGCAAAGATGAATGACAGGGGGAATAAGAAGCACCCGAAACAAGTATGGAATGATATGAAATAACACACAAATACAAATCTCGGGGTGCACTGTAGCAAAGCGGCGGTCTGATGGGAGACCGCACAGGGTGTATAAACAGCCCAGAGCAGGACCGTAAAGTGACAGGGAGCAGCAAAATGAAAACAACACAGAACTGAAATAAACTAAAACGGTATAGACAACAGCGTACTTGAGTGAACTGGGCGGTCTGACAAACGACCGCGAACCTTGTGAAACGGCCCTTACAGGACCATAGAAAGTAACAAATCCTCAGAGATGTAATTAACAGAAACGTACCTGAGACCAAAGTGCGCGGTCTATCGTCCGACCGCTGGATGCTAGACACAGCCCTCAGAGGACCGCAGAAGTTAATAGGCTCACAGATATACGAACGACAGGATCAAAGAGAATCAACGTACTTGAGACAGAAGATACGCGGTCTATCGAACGACTGCTGGACCCTTGAGACGGCCCACACAGGACCGTAAATAACCCTGGGACAGAAAAATGACAAAAAATAAACCGCAAACCCGAGGCAACTAAAAACTCACCCAAACAAAGACAGAAGAGCAGGTCAACACAGTCAGAAGCACGATGGGCACTAGGGGTCCCACCGTGATCGCCAAAAAGGGGGATGTAGATATGTTCTTTCCCTCCCTAACTCAAAATATGAAATGTGCTAAAGGGGGAAAAGTGTGAATGTGTGTGTGCGAGTGAATAGCATGAAAAAGACAAACGATGCAAGCAAGGAATCACTCATAGGCATGGACAAGTTGTGATCACCACCAAGGTATTAAGTGCAAGGAGAGGGCACCACATACCTTGGAAAGGGGAGATGGATGAGGACACTCGCCCAATGATGCAGCGCTGGAACGAGATGAAGACGGTTCTATGGAGACCGTTGAAGGATATAGAAGGCCAAACGACAGACCGCGTGCAATGTTGAAGAGTGACGCAGGAAGAAGACATGGCTGGGGACTAAACAGTCTGAATCAGGCCGCAAGAGGGCGTTGAACGGTCTAAAGAAGACCGCTGACCCCTCTCTATGGTCAGAGATGAACCACGCGAAGTCACCAGATTCCAAGCTGAGGAACTTAATCCTCCACCCCTTCCGGCCGACTAGAGGGGATGGGTCTCGTGCTAAAACTCCTGTTGACCTACAAAACACAGCAAATGACTAGAAAAGTGACCCAGATTAGTTTATGAAGTGTAATATCTATGAAAATGAACGGTGAATAATATGCATAAATGGAAGGGGATGTACCTGGGGGTTGGGTTTTTAAAACCCCTATGGGGCATGGAAAATAGTAGGAAGGAGAAAGAATGGTAGAATGCCAGTGAAAAATGCAGGTATAAGTAAAGGAAAAATGAGCGTGTAATGATGGGCAAACGATGGAAGTGGCTAACTAGGACTCAAAGAAACACAAACACAACGACTACTCCCTGAACCGAAGGCTTAATGGACGTGGAAAGCCTTCCTCCCTGGCCGGAATTCGCTCAAGAATGCAGCAGCACTTCGACCCCAATTCTGGATCTCCACCCCTTCGCGAGCTTGGACTAAGGGTGCTATTTATAGACCCTTAAAAGTTCACCCTGAATTAAGGGATTTCCAGCGAGAATTAGGCCTGGATTCCTTTGGATAAATCATGGATAATATTCCCATCTTTTATCAAGATTAAACGGAACCTGATTTGGCTGAGCATCCCCGGAGAAAAAGGTTGAACAACCAAGAGGTTTAACCACGGGCGGAGAGAGAAAAGCCAGCCGAATCCAGGATTTCGGCCATAAATGCGGTCGAACGATGGGCCGCCCATGCATATAAACGGTCCAATGCTAGACTGCCTACATGGTGTCGGTGGAAAATAAATAATAGGATAAATAAACCATTTATCCAAAGAATAGACCGACTGATCCGGTGTAGGACTCTAGATTGGCAAACGGTCCATCAATAGATCGCCCCACGAGTCAAACGGCCCATTGCCAGACCGTTTATATAGTGTCGGTGGTAAATCAATAAAACAAATAGATATTTATCTAGAAAACTGACCCATTTAGGAATCTGGCAACTAAACGGTCGTTCGATGGACCACCCAACATGAATAAACGGCCTAATGCAATACCGTTTATTAGGTTGTCGGTGGAAAATCAGAAAATAGCCAATTAATCCAAAGGCAAGTCGATGTAGGACTTTGAACGATATAAACGGTCTTGAAAACGACCGCCTAACATCCTAAACGGTCTATGGCTAGACCGCGGTTAGGCTGGGCGGTAGAAGTTAATAAAGTGGGATAAATAGACCCATTTACCCTAAAGACCAAGTGAAATCAATGCCCATTAAACTCGAAATCCAAGAAAAATCGAGAGCAAGTCCAGCCAGGGAGGAAATATTTATAAAATTAGGCCAAAGACATGCTTGAAAATGGCCCAATGAGTAATGGACAACATGAGGCATCAAAAATGAAGGTAAGAAGAATGATCCAACTCAAAGGCAAAAAATGGGTGTCAACAAGAGAATTTTCATATGGTTCGGTCTACTACTACCGACCTACGTCCATCTCCCACTCAAACCTGAGTGAGGCTTACCACTGACTAACAGCTTGAACCGCTGAGCATTACAGCTTGCTAACAGTGGAGCAAATCCCCCAACAGCTGAGCCTCATAGTTTGCTTACATGCTGAGCCTTACAGCTTTGCTATCAGAGGAACAAATCCTCAACGCCGAGCCTCATAGCTTGCTTGCACGCTGACTAACAGCTTGATGATAGAAACCAAAGAAAAACGGAAGATAGAAAGGAACGACGGAACATAGCAACGGTGGCTATGAAGATAAAAACCACGATGGCTTGGATTTGATCCAGAGGCCAAGAAGAACACACAGATCTTCACTGAAAGCTGTGCTGCACACTTTTCCCCACGGGCTCTCTCTTTCTCCTCTTCTTCTCACTTTTTC
Organism: Amorphophallus konjac; assembly: GCA_022559845.1. Lineage (NCBI taxonomy): Eukaryota > Viridiplantae > Streptophyta > Magnoliopsida > Alismatales > Araceae > Amorphophallus > Amorphophallus konjac. The sequence continues at coordinate 134,074 of JAHNEJ010002002.1, forward strand.
CTATACTTTGTTTTATCTCTTGCTCTCTTCCTTCTGGCGTTGCTCTTTCTTCGAATAGGATCTTTGCACAGCAGGAGCTCTTGCAGCTTTCTGCAGCCTTCTTCTCACTTCGAAGGAGGAGGCACCCTTTAAATAGAACAGGGCCTCCGTAAAGATTGGATGAGGCAGAAACCTAGTGAGCTTTGATTGGTCCACATGGCACTTGAATATTCTTCTGGAAACATCTGAAAAAATGTGCCATTCTTTCTTGTATCATGTGCCAATCTATCGCTGGAGACAGAAATCTAATTGGGTCAGATTTTAAGTTACCGAATACTGAGAATGGAATCTACAGACGTGTTTGATGAAATGCATGTTCTGAGTGCACCGACCTTACAATAGAGTATGCTCAGACCTTGTAGTGTTGAAGGTAAACATTGCACAGACCTTTCTTATGTATGCTCAGACCTTGTAGTGTTGAAGGTAAACAATGCACAGACTTAGTAGTTCACATCTGCACTGACCTTGACTTTTCACATATGCACGGACCTTCAGCAACGTGCATCGACCTTTGCTTGCACTGGCATGATGTGCATGACCTTTCTTTGCTAAATGGCTAAAGGTGCACCGACCTTGTTGCCATTTATTGTTCAGTTGCATCGAGCTTCCTTCAGAGGTAGCTGATGTGCATCGACCTTAGTTCTTCATTTGCATCGACCTTTGTCCTTTGTTCTTCATGTGCACCGACCTTTGTTCTTCATGTGCACCGACCTTTGTTCTTCATGTGTACTGACCTTTGTTCTATTTTGGCAAGATGTGCACGGACCTTGGCTGCGTGGTAGCGAAAGGTGAACCGACCTTGACTTACGTTGGGGAAAGGTGCACCGATCTTGTTGCTGTGCTGGCAAGAGGTGTACCGACCTTGGCTTGTGCTAGCGAAATATGCACTGACCTTGGCTGCGTGCTAGCAAAAAGTGCACCGACCTTGGCTTGTGCTAGCTGGAACTTTGACTAGCCGAACTAGACTATTGATATTGACTTTTCTCGTTGACTGGCATTGACTTGATTGACCATGTTGACTTTTCTTCATTTCTTCAAATTTTAACTGTCTTTCAGCCTGTTCTTTATACAACTATGGTAATTTGAACACCTCAACAACCCAAGTAGAATCATGAGAGCATATACATGATTCTTTATCAACAATGCACATTGATTGATCATATTAATAAGTATACATGACTCAAAGTTTTGACAGTATCAAAACATAGGGACACAACACATCCATATTTAGGTCCCAGCTTTCCCCTACACCACTCGGCGTATGTGTCCAGTATCCCTGATCCTAGCAAACACCTCCCAGTCAAGCACGAGCCCATAGCTGCAGAATGCTCCCGGCCCTCTACCTGTGGCTTTAGATATATACATACTCCTCTTCAACATGGAACAATGGTGTTCGGATTCAATCCAATGTAAATAAACACCGACTACTTGCGGTCGGTGGGGAAAGACATCCAGTACACGATCCCTCACAATCGCCTGCGCACTCGCACCAATAGAACCTCCCTTCTCTCCAGGTGTTGCCCGCTTTTCGAGCCCACGTGCCGCATCCTGGCGACGCTTCCCCAGTCGACCTTTGGTTCCATAGGTGATTGTCGAGAAATCGACTGGCATGCCCGCACCCTTGTCCAGTTAACCTATACCCCTAGAAACTTCTTGTGCCATTCGACCCCTGTCAACTTTCCGTAAAAGGAGAGTGCCCGGTACCGTCGTGAGAAGCCTATGGTCATAAAGGAGGATGCCCGAGACACATCAAACTCATGTATTTTCCTTTCCCGCCATATCCCTTCCCTCATCTCGGTCACCAGCATAAAAACCCCCGACGCATGCAACAATCATCTTTTTACTTACATGCATACACTAGTACATACTTTCTATCTTTGTGTGCTTTAATGCCATGATTTTCTGGTATATCAAATGGTGTTTGTGGAAGGTTGGATTATGTCCAACCGGAAGCTTTCAGTACGTATAAGGTGATCTTCGGATCCAAGTTCTCCGCCACATATCGGAAATCATCCTGCATGAACTTATTTTCACATCCTTGCTTGATTGCATGTATATATTCTAGAAAACCTTTTTCTTGAAATCTTCTAAGACCTTACCTCCTTGATGAATAAAATGCAGTGATTTTGATCATTTGGGAATCATGACATATATAAAAGAGGAGGATTTGTTTCCAACTGTGCATACATTTATGGGGAGTCATAGGTATGCTATGGCAAACTCATTTTCTACATACAAAGTAATTACCCGCACATTTTGCACATAATGATGTAAATGACTTTGATAGATAAAGATTTTAGAAATTCTTTTCAACACTTTAAAGGAACTTAAATCTCTACATGGAAATTAATAGTAATTGTGAGGAAAAAGCTGCCTATCCTACAAACAATCAATAAGTGGCATGTCGAACCTAGTAGCTGGGAATCCCCACTGAAATAAATGAGGAAACTCCCGTGGAACGGTGAAGTAAAAATTCACAAGAAAAATCACAATACGTGACGAATCCAAGTACTCGAGGATCCCCATTGAGACATATGAGGTGACTCGCGCCGAACGGTGAAGTCCAATAACAGAAACATAAGTGGGGTTGTGCGAAGCTACTGATAGTCGAGGATCTAAAATTGAAATGTAGAGAGAACATAACCCTCTAGTGTTCTTAAGAAATTCTAATGATATCCATATATTTTGAAGTCCATTTCTCATTGCTGCACTCTTCACTTTTGGGTATTATTGTGATGGATGTCAACTCTGAATTTGTCTTCATAATAGTTTATGCAGTGCCTCTAGCTTATGTATGCACTAACTTTTTTGATTATGCTTTATGTCTCATACTTCAATTTTGAATCAACTGCTCATTTGCTATCCTTCTACCCCATTGAGGGGGAGTAATAGTATTACTTGCTTGATTGCCTTTCATGCCTGCTTGCTTGCATGAATAATTTGGATCATTGCATACTTCATTTCATACAAATCTCTAGACCATACATCTACATATCAGGTTTAAATAACCCCATTGTCAGTCGATTTTTGTTGATGACAAAAAGGGGGAGAACAAAGTGCATTTCAGTTCTAGATATTTCATAGTTCATATGTGCATATTCACTTTGCTAGTTTTCATCTGTGCATATTGCCACTTGAAATACACAACACATTGTTTTGTCATTATCAAAAAAGGAGAGATTGTTAGATCTCCTAGTTTATTTTGATAGTTAAGTTTTAATGATGACAAATCTTGTGTGTATGTGTCGTTGCAAATGTCCATTGAAGAATGCTTGTTGATTAATGAGCTTATATTTTGATTATCTTGCATTGCAGGAACAAATTAATGGTGGACAACATTAAAAACACAATTGTATGCATGAATGAGTCATATTGATGTCAAAGATTCAAAACAGGTGATAGATGTCATTTACATTCTTAAAGAAATTTTGGTAAGGCCATGGAATTCTCAAATCTCTCATTAAGTGAATTCTGGATAAGCTGCTGCATCGACCTGCCTATATAGTGCGTCGACCTCTTCTTGCTTTTAGCAAGTCATCTTTGTAGGTTCTTATATTGCATCGACCCCACCCCATGGAGTGTGTCAACCTCATCATGTGCATTTCATGCAATTTTTCTTAATGCATTTCATTCATGGTTTCCCTTGTTGAAATCTTGAATGGGCTTTCAGGCCTTTTCATAGAGTCGACCCATCAAAGTATGGAGTTGACCTCATGATTTCTTAGCATCAAGCCAATGTGTTTAAATCTTTTATATCATTCATGTGGACTTTGGTTTCATGATGCTCTCATATTGCATAAGTGCATATCAATATGATCTTGATGTTTAGTTGTGAAAAATTAAGCTTACAAAGTGTTTTCATGCACCTTGTCCATGGGTTTTCCATGAATGTGTTTCATGCATCTTTAACTTGGGTCTATTGAGCTTGAATCTTCAAAATTCATTTGATTTATGCATTCTGCCGTAACTTCGGTCGACCAACAAGGTGTCTTTGTTCGACCAATATAGCCAGAGCTGGCCAGAAAGAAAAGGCTCTCAGATCGGTCGATTGGGCGTGAGACTGCGGTCGATCGAAATAGCCAGAACGGCCATACAGAATTGGGTTACAGATTGGTCAACCGACTCCTAGCTTCGGTTGACCGACTACGGTGCAGTGCCCATAAAGCTGAGTTCGAAACCCATTTAACCTAATTCATTTGGGTTCTTTTTTGACCCCTTTGCCCCTAGGGTTATCATACACATCTAGGAGGGCTTTTACAAGGCTTTAGCATGGGCTTTTATGGTATTTCATACATCCTTTTGTGCCCATATATATGAGCTGTGATTTTTAGATCTAGAGAACAAGGGAGAGGGCTTTGGCCAAAGGTGGGAGAGGAGGAGAGTTCCTTTAGAAGTGCTTCTCATTTTCTACTCTTGCAGGGGTGATTTGGGTTGTCATCTTGAAGATCTGCATCCCTTCTCAAGCATTCATGCTCCGACGAGGCTGTATCTCCAAGGAGAAGTTCGCTCGTCATCGTTTTAGTTGAAGATCGACCCCCCCACTGTGGAAGCTTCAAGCAAAAACGTTTCTAGGCCCTTCATCATATGAGGATACACTTCTGCAACCTTCCTACATATATTCGGATGATTTCTATTTAATTTATGAGCATGTATTAAACATATTTTTATTTTTCTGAACTCCGAATCTGTGTGTGTGGAACCGTCTATGCACGGTTGTATGTGTGAAGAGTGCTGCGTCTGTAGCAGCATGTGTGTGTGTGTGTAGATCCGTTGTTGGATTGTGTTGGGGATGACGTCTCTGTGAGTTTGGAGTGGAAACTCCATGTGCTTCAGTTTGAAGCTAGTGAAGCCTCACTGGTTTGGTGAGGGGTGGGCGTAGGGAGCCCGTCGTGATCCCGAACCACCTTAAAATTCTCGTGTCTTGTGGTTGCATGCTTGCATCTTATTTTCTTCCAACACGATCGAGTGAGCTCAGGGAGATTGAGAGAACTAAAGTTATTTCTGTTCAGCTTATTTTCATCAATCTCATTAATTCTACTAGTTAGTTTTAAAATCTGTCATCTCGTTTAGGGGACAATTCAACCCCCTCTTCTTGTCTGTGTGTATATCTGGGCCAACAATGGCTTTGTATGCAAGGTCAACATCAAGGACAAAGAAGTCTGAGGACATGACCACAGGACGAAGACCGAGCGGTAGAGTTAATTTTCCTTTAGCACTCCTTCTAGAATTGTCATATGCGGAGATGTTCATACATACTTCTTCCGAATCCTCTTCTCGCCGCCCTATCTTCTCGATGGTTTTCATGGGGCATACATTGATGGAAGCTCCCGTGTCAATCAAGGTGGAGTCGACCCTGACTCTGTTAAGGGTAATAGTGAGGCACAGCAGGAGTGACCTACTCTGAGGTGGAGCCAGGTCTTTCTCAGAAAAGGAGATAGAAGGGCTTTGAGTCATAGCCAGAATAGCATCGGACACTCCACTAGCTGAGAGGTCCTCGTGGACAGTTATCTTCTACAAGAACTAGAGGAGAGTGGATTGATGAGACGAGGACCTTTTGATAAGCTCTAGAATAGAAATTTTTGCTGATCCTGTACAGATGCTGGAGGGTATCGTATTCTGCCTTAGGGGTTTAGATGACATTCTTGTTTAACCTCCTTCAATCTTACTCATTCAATTTTAATGACTCCTTTAGGAGTTACACACTCAAGAATGTATCTGAACTTGTCCTTGATTACAAAAAGTTTCTGATATACTAATTTTTCAGATTTTTATTTTGTTCATCAACTAGTTTTTCAATGAGCAATTTTGGTGAAATTAACACCTTTTTACGTGAGGCACAACACGTCTTAGGTGAAGTGACCCAGTTACTCAATGCGATAATCGTATTGCTTCTCTATAAGAGAACATATTTAGCAATAGAAGTGTCTTTTTACATGAGGAGAAACCTTGGTTAGAGGTAGGAATCCCCAGTTACTCAACACAACCATGCCATTGCTCTGTCAAAATTTTCACATAATTTTCACAAGTTTTTCAGCAGAGTTAACTAAGGCACTTCATGACACAATCCTTTAGACAGGTTTCTCGGTGACCAAAGTCATTTCTCTGACCATAATTTTCTTTTAAACATTTTCAGATTTTTCAGACATTTCTCAGAATACTCAAATGTTTAAGAACAATACTTACTACATTTATCTCAACCAAAGCAAGCCATAATTTTTAAAATTTCAGATTTCAGAAGGTCTTGCTTGAAATTACATGAGACAGTCGGTTAAGATTTATTAAAAGAGCGATTCAGATATTTTCAAGTCTTTCATATTCAAACTTAATGAATACATTAGACTTAAACCAATTTGATTTATCAGACATTCTTAAACCTGTATAATAGAAGATAATTCTTTTCAGATGATTCCAGATTTTTGATAAGGGTACACAGATTGGAATCTTTCCAAGCTTCAGGTCAACACTTTCAGCATCAGCCAGTTAATAGAAGCATTAGGAAGCATGCATTGTAATTGAAAGGATTACAGTTTCATGCTTATAGCATATATGATCAAGAATGCATCAGACAAATGGCCATGAGATTTCAAGAAATTTTGTGTATAGAACAGCAAGATGAATTTCAAGTTTGACAGAGAATTATTTCAAGTTTAATAGACAATTTCAAGGGTATGGCAACCAGAAACATTCAGAGAGTTTGAGAATCATTTGAAATCAGTGAGCTGAGAGCATAACAAATGTTTAATGTTCAGTATAATGAAGATTCAGACATACCAGCTTGAGACAGAATTACCATAACTATTAGTCAAAAAAATGTGAATTGTAAGGTGAGCTGGTAAACAAAATCACAACTAGGAACAGTACTTGGCGGAGGTTGGATCCAAGGATCTACTCACGCAAGGGTTAACCTTCTAGATAGGCCTGACCTATCTTTTCAGCTAAGCCTTTTTATATACTGTCTAGTTGTTACAAGATAGCACATGAGTATTTCAAGTGAAACTCCCCCTCAGCAAGTGCAGGAGCAGTGATCAATAGATTTTCAAACACAATAGGATATAAGTTCAAATGATTTCAAAACAGATGAAGGCAAGTGAGACCGACGGATACCAATGTTTGAGATAAATTTCTAGAAGAGCAAAGATAATCAGTATGAGCAAAGATAGTCATGCAGTTCAAGAATTTTCTTATGCTCCCCCTGAATGCATGCACTCAAACAATCTTTTTGAAATTTTCAATATGGATGATATGCAATTAACTATATGTATAGAAATGCATTAACCAATCATGTGTGACATGAAGACCATGCAGGGGACTTAATCTGATAAGCATGCATGAATCACAAAAAAAATATCTTGACAGACTCCCCCTGAATTTATGCACTATGTGACTAAATTCTAAGTGCAACAAATGCAAGAAACATTATGCAAGGGAGTTCAATGAATTAGGTCTTAGACTGCGCTATGTGCAATATGACCCATGGTACTAGGCAGAGGACTTGGTCTAACGACCACCTCACACATAGTAAGAACTTCCATACATATTGCATCTGCCCTTTAGTAACTTACCATTTGATATACCATAATGGTCATGCATGACAATGCAGTGCCAATGCAATCCTATATGCAGTGTCAAATTTTAAAGTATGCAAGACAATGCAATTGGATATGCATATTTGAAAATGTATGCATGATTTAATCAGACATAAGATTTCAACATGTCTTCAGTGAATGTGTGCACAAGCAACTCAATATGTGAATGAAGAAATTTAGGTAGAGCAAGGAAAATGTCAAAGCAAATAAAAATATGTATACATGAAAATTTTAATTAATCATATTTAGCATGAAATGTAGCTATCTGAAAAAAATTTTCTAAAGAATTCAAATGAATAGACCTATAGAGAACAGAAATGGGGTTTTAACCATATTCAGGTGCCTTGGTTTATTTACCCCTTTTATTTCTCAGCTCCAAGGCACACCTGTAAAATAACTTCTTATTTTGCAAATGTAGGTACCCAAGAATCCTTGGGTCCTATAATGTTATTAGCATCTCTGAAGGATGCTCTCCACAACCTTTGGGCCTGTAAGTCATCAAATTTCATCAATTGACAATCAAGCATAGAATGCCCAAAATTTTCACAATAATGACATGAAACAACAGACTTTTTGTTCTTATTGTATACATTAGCATGATCATGAAATCTTTTGTTGTTTACATGAACATTTTATCTTTTTATTTTTCCACAGTTAAAACATGCAGGAGTTCTTCTTTTAAAAATTGATTTATTTCTTCCAGAATTATTTTGATGTGCATGGAATTTAACAAATTCAGAATTAAATTTCTTTTCCTGAACATGCCAACAGTTCTTTATTGTGTGGCCATTCTTTCCACAGTGAAAGCACATAATGTGCTTACTACTAGAGCCAGATTCATTTCTTACAAAAGTCTTTTTATAAGTAGGGAAATTAACAGGTTTTGAATGAACATTTCTTCCCTGACCATGCCAACAATGAATCGCAATGTGGCCTATCTTACCACAACAATAGCAATTAATCTTCTTGTTCTGAACAGTAGGAGGTTTCCTAGTATGGAAATTTTAAGCATGCTTCCTACTGACATTTTGTTCATCAATTTTCAATATGCGGCAATTATGCAGTAACTGTCCATACTTCCCACAATAATAACATGAAACATGATTTTGTTTTGAAGCATGAAGTTTACCATGTAAGTTCTTAGCATGCATTACGTTGGCATTCAAATCATCCTTTTTGTGTGCATATGAATGGATGGGGAAATTTTTAACAACATGCACTGATGAATCAGAATTCATAGAATTAGAAAATTTCGCAGCATGGACAGAATTTATAGCATTAGTAGAAACAACTCTAGCTTTATTCAGATTGGAATTCTTTTTTCTGTTTTTCAGTCTTTTTCAAATTTTTAGATGAATTTTTAGTTTTTTGAGCTGTAAATTGAAAGATAGATGGGGAAGGTGTTTTTGAGTTTTCAGAACAGCGCACAAGAGAAGTATGCAACTTGTTTTCAAACTTCTTTTTATTCACTGGTTTGTAACCCAATCCCTCTTTCTGAAAATTTATTTTTGTTACAAGAATCTTATCAAGAATATTCTTTCCTTGAACAAATTTAGACATGGAGTTTTTAAGATCTTGCATTTTTTAATTCAAGGACGCAATGTTAAGCTCATAACAAACAATTTCAGTCTCAGAGGAAGTTACCTGTTGATGCAACGCATCATTTAAGCTTTTCAATGTTTCAATTTCCTGCTTTAGCTCTAGTTCCTTGTTGGCTTCATCTTCTTTCAAAATACATTTTCCTTTTTCAATTTTTAACCATCTTTCAGACATGACAATATTTAAAACCATGAGTATTTTATTCTGTTCTTTCAGATTGCCATTTTCTTCCATCAATGTTTCTTCAAATTGTTCAACTTCCTTTTTCTTTTCAAGCAAACATTCATTTTCTTCTTTTATAGACACTATCAGATTTCTCTGCATTTCATCATCAGAATTAAGATCTTCAATTAATTCCTTTAGAAATACACATTCATTACATATAGATTCATTTGAACATGAGTTTTTAACTTCAAGGAGTTTAATTCTAAGATTATCATTATCAGATTTTAAAGTATTCAATTCAGATTTCTCAATGTTAAACTCCTGTAATTTTATTTTAAGTTTGTCGATTTCAGCTTTTAGTTCTTCATCTTCAACATGTTTAGATTCAACATAATTGACAGATTTCAGTTTCTTTTTCAATGATTTATTTTTTGATTTTAGTTTCTTATGCCTATCTGAAAGTTCTTCATACATGCTTACTAATTCATCAAATGAAATATCTTCAGATCTAGAGCTTACCTGGGATGATGTCTCCTCCTGTTGATCACTGTTGTGATCACTTCAGTTAGCCATGGGGCATTCTTCTTCCTTCTTTTCATGGATGGCGATCACTTCATCCAGTATTTCTTTTCCAGATGTGCACCTGAAAGTAAACGAAAATAAATAAGTATTAACTGTAGCTTTCAGAATATTTAGAACCGTGATATTTTCACGGTTCTTCAGTATGTCCTCATTAGACCACTTGGTCTGATCATGAGGCAGTTTGTGTGGGCCATTAGATATAAGATTACATAGATTAGAATCGATGGAATTCATATAAACACATAGGCCGCCTAGCCAACTACTAAAGTTAGAACCATCAAAAATCGAAAGAGAAGCTATTGAAAAACACTTATCAAGCAGATTTAAAGCACTAAGCAATCAATGAGCAATCCACCAAAATAAGATGGCAGGATCCTCTGCAGATCGTTAGATCTAGACAATCAGAGACCCGCTCTGATACCAATTGTTGAGTCTATGAGATGGTGCAGACACAGATTCAGAGTGGGGGTGGATGAATCTCCCCTTTAAAATTTTGCCCAATTAAAGATTTGATATAAAATCTTGCGAAATTAAAATATGATAGGCTCAGTTAAACTGATATTCTATTGAGACCCACACTTGAACACTTGTCCAGATGTTCTAATGTGATTCTCACTAGAATACTTGTGTAGCACACTCAGCAAATAAGCTAGAGCACTCAGCCATAGTTAGACAAGATCAAATTAGAATACTCAGAGAGCTTAGAATGATGTAGGCTAATCAAAGGCAGATATAATGAGCCTAATCATACATCTATCGTGAATCAAGGAACAAGCAATCAAACCACAAAGACAAGGAGTTTTTAGATGGTTCAGTCTACTGCCCGCAGACCTACGTGTTGTGCCCCTGTGGTCATTTGAGTTATTTGATATTCATGGTTTTGATAATGGCTAAACACTATAAGTCATTGTTGTTTTTCACTCTCATATGACTGACATACGTGACGCTTTGTTCATGACAGGTAAGCCAATGAATGGACAAGGAATGGAGTGGAGATGGAAAATGTGAAAGCTCAATGATTGCGCCCTCGCACGCGGATCGACTTGCGCGGTTAGGTTGCCAAATTTAGAAATGCTCAAATGATGTAATGCATTTCTACCCATTTGTTTCCAGCCCCGAGGTCCCCTTTTGTTGACTTTTGTTTCAAGCTCGAGGAGAGGTCTTTCTACCCATTTGTTTAACCCCAAAGTCACCCAATCTCCCATGGATTATGGATTTGGTCTGAGGGATGTCCAAGGACAATTCAAAGTCTATAAAACCAACACATGAGGGGTTAGAAACCCTAAGGCTTCAATTGGAACAAGAGAGATCAAGGGAGGCTAGAGGAGGTGATTCGCGGGTACTGTAGCACCTCCATGAACAGTGCTTTTGGCTGGAGTTCTTCATCCATTACAAGGTGTTTCAAGCTCATATCAAAGTAAGCAATCTCCAAGGAAGTGCAGAAGCAAGCAAGGCTATCAAGTGATCCAAGGAAGTTGATTTCACAAGGTTTTCAAGGGAGATCAAATCTGCATCCTTTATCTTCTTCATCAACTCAAGGTGATCCAAGGAAGAAGATATCATTGAAGAATCAGATACAAGCTCTAGCAATCTCAGACAATATCTTTTCTCTTTGAGCATATTCTATATCTTGTTTGAGTGTTTTCATATTTGTTCTCTTTCCATTTCATTCAATCATTTGAAACTGAAGATCGTCCCTACCGGTGGTTAGTTGGAAGGTAATCAGAAGTTGTCCGATCTGTGGTGTTGACGTCCCTACCTGTGATTAGTAGGAAGGCAATCAGAGGTCTTTCTGATTTATGGTTCAGTGCGTGGCACTAGTGGAGCCTCACCGGATTTGGTGAGGGGTAGACGTAGGACTGGGGATTCAATCTGAACCACCTTAAAATCTCGTGTGTTGTGGTTTGCTTATGCGATTGCTTTGTGTTAGATGCATGCTTAGGTTCAATATCTATATTACGTAATCATCTTGCTAAGCAAATCATTTGTGTCCTTCGTTAAGCTAGTTATATTCCGCTTCTATTATCATCATCTAGCTTTAAAGAGGGTTGCATTGCGAAAAGAGGGGCAAATCTATTCACCCCTCCCCTCTAGATCCGCTATCCACTACTCAACAAGTGGTATCGGAGCCTAATCTCTCATTATGAGGTCCAACGACCTTGAGGGAAATGGTGGATTAGCGTCCAAAGGTTTTTTACATGAAGGACATACTGTTAATAGACCTCCTTACTTTACTGGCACTAATTACCCTTATTGGAAACATCGCATGCATGTGTTCATTCACGCCCAAGACTACGAACTTTGGCGAGTGATCAGCAAAGGTCCGTATGAGCTTACAGATAATGAGGATTTGTGGACCAAAGAACAAATAAGACAATCCACTGTCAACTGGAGTGCCAAACACATCATGCAGTGCTCACTCCATCCAGTAGAATTCTCAAGAGTGGCTACCTGCGCAACGGCAAAACAAATGTTGGACAAGTTAGAGGTAATTTACGAAGGAACCTCTCAGGTACGAGAAACAAAAGTCAACATTTTAGTTTCTGAATATGAAATGTTCCGCATGAAGCCAGATGAGTCAATTCAGAATATGTATGCTCGGTTAACTGTGCTTACTAATAGTCTGATAGATTTGGGAAAGAAATACTCAGAACAAGAAATTGTGAGAAAGATTCTCAGATCATTGACTCCCGCATGGCACACAAAGGCTACCGTAGTTGAAGAATCGAGAGATCTCACAACTACAAAGGTAGATGAACTCATTGGGTCATTGATGACCTATGAGATCAACCTTAAGAACAAAGAGGTTGAGGTGCCTAAGAAAAAGTCCCTAGCTTTTAAAGTAGGACCCAGCGGTCAAGGCACTTCTGATGAAGGTGAGGATTCGACAAGTGAGTGAGATGAGGATGACGTAGCCATGCTCACACGTAAGTTCAAAAAATTTCTGAGAAAGGAAGGTAAGAGCTTCATGAGAGGAAGGTCAAAGGTAAGAAATGGTTTCAAATCTAATTCTGAAAATTTTAAGAAATCTGATAAAATCATTTGTTATTCTTGCAACAAACCAGGGCATTTCAAGACTGATTGTCCTGACAGATTTAAAAATGCTGACAAATGGAAGGGCAAGAAGAAGAACAAGGCCATGGTGTCCACCTAGAGTGACGAGGAAGAAAGTGATGGTGGAACTAGCTCCTCGGACAAGGAAAAAGAAGATCTTTGTCTCATGGCCAGAGGTGATGAAGAAACTGAGTTAAACTCTCCATTTGAAAATTACACACTTGATGATTGGGAGGAAGCATATATACAGCTCATGGAAAAATATGACATGTACAAAAAGGAGAATAAATCATTGAAAAAGAAAATTAACTTATTTGTGCATGATCATGATATGAATGATAAGAATGCTCTACTTGAAACTGAAATTGAAGATCTTAAGAAAATGATTGAGAACTTGGAGGAAGGAAGAAAAGAAATGACTGACTTGGAAACTGAAAATGAAGATTTGAGAAATGAGATTGACAGCATGAAGCTCAAAATGCAAACTTATGAAAAGGATAGCAATTTAAGCAATGAGAAGTATGATGCTGTCAAATAAGTTAACATTCAACTCCTGTAAAACATTGAAAACCTACAAAAAGAGTTGAAGGATAAACAACAATCTTTAGAAAAATTTGTGGATGGAAAAGAAAACCTAGATGCATTGCTAGGTACTAGAATGAACTTCAACAAGGAAGGGTTAGGTTTTGAACCTACAAACAAAAGGCCAATAGGGTTAAAAACTGTCACATTTGTTTCTTCTTCCGAAGCATCCACCTCAAACACAACTCCCACACAAAATCAGCAAAAATAAAAGGAGAAAGGGAAAGAAAAGATTGAAGAGGCAGTCACTGAAATTCCCAAAAAGTCTGTCCAAAAGCCTAAGAAAGGTCGACCTTCCCCACAGCACAGGTCAACACTTCCTTGGCCATTGCATGTTCAATCTTCCAGATATCACCATAACTGGATTGCACATTCATATAGGCCAACACCACCCTACTTTTGGGAAAATTGTGATTCATGTGTTCACCAATCTTATAAGTCTCAATCCCCTAGGTGGCAAAACAATCACTTTCAACCCAAAACCAACCAACGGCCTCAATGGTTTAAGAAGCAAACTTCCTCAAATTTCCATAAAATTCAACAAAGAGCTTCTAAACAAAAAGTGAATGTCAAAGCTGAAAAGAAAAATCAAATCCCTGCTCGAAGCAAACAAAACGTGAATGCTAGAAATGTTTGGATTCCAAAAGAAATGGTTTCATGTTTTAAAAATCTAAAGAGTTTGATGGGACCCAAATTTGGTTGGGTTCCAAACACAATTACTTAATTGCTTGTGCAGGAGTGTCTTGCAGCCATGCATAACAGGTGGTACCTTGATAGCGACTGTTCAAGACACATGACTGGAGACAAAACAAAATTTTATCTCATGGAGGAAAAGGAAGGAGGATACGTCACATTTGGAGGGAATAACAAAGGAAAAATTATTGGAACATGTAATGTAGGTAAGAACCTCTCCAACTCCATCTGTAATGTGATTGATGAGGACATCTCCTACCACTCCTCACTCTTTCGAGGTTCCCGTTGCTTGCCAGCTATGCGTCATCATGTTCGCGGCATTTTTTCTTAATCACGACTTGTAATTTTTATATTTTCTTGAGTCACAGATTATGTAATTTCCCTTTTATTGAGTCAAGTACCTAGGCTAATTGTCATTAGAGTGGTTAATGTGTTAGTTGGGCCCAATTAAGTGGGCTAGGCCCATGGGCGCCCCCCTTCCCCCTTGGTTTATTCTCATTATTCAAAAACTCAGGGTCTTTTGTTAAATTGTGGGCTTCCTATAAATAGGACCCCAATCCCCCCCATTTGAAGCTAATGAAGTATTGAGTTTAAAATCCACAAGAAGTGTATCTCTTGCTCTCTCTCTCTCTCTCTCTCTAGCTCTCTCTCTCTACTTCTCTATCTCTCTCTAAAGGGGGCGAACCCCATTCTCTCTCCTCCCCACCCCAAATTCGAAATTCACTCTCTCTCCTCCCTATTCACCTCTAATTAAGACCCCTCCCCCTTCCCCATACCTCCCATTTAAGTCCCCTCCAACCTCTAGGTGGAATCCCTTTCTCCTAGGCACCTCTCCCTCCTCCCAAGCAACCTTTCCCCTTCCCCATACAACCTTTCATTTTTCCAAGGGAGAATCCCTTCTCCCAATCACCCCTTCCTCTCCCCAACACAACCCTTCCCCTTCCCAAAGCAACATTAAACCCCATTAACCTCTCATTCAAACCAAAGGAGAGAGATCTCCCTCTCTCTCTATCCCAACCCAAATTCGTAGCTCCCCCTTCCTCCACCTGCTAGACCATCTTCCAGCCCCCATTCTGCCCCTCCCACACCTTAGATCACCCTATACCAGACCCCCACACAGCCCGGGGTCGCCCCTCACACACATCCACCCCATCTCCCACCCCATCTACCCCATTTTCTATATACTAGTGAGCAGCTACAGTTCTGCAGAACCGCCCCCCTGTTGCAGCGTCGCCCACGACCTCATCCCGGATCGTCTAAGGGCGTGGCCTACATCAACGGAAAGCTCTGCCAGTCTGCTTCGCCACCGCATTGATCTAGTCCTCATCCGAGGTCCGTGCTACCCGGGAGGTCCGATCTCCCCCAACTGCGCAGAGTTCCTCATACCGAGTTCCTGAACCGGAAGAGAAGCTGTACCCCGAAGAATCGTAGAAGAATCAGGCCAAGCGCTCTTCAACAAAGTTCTTCCTCGCCCAGTCCTCGTTCAGAATCAAAAAGTGGAACTGTGTTCGGCATCCGTGGGACAGAGTTACCATTTTTCTCCCTCGGCTACTCTAATCTACGTCTCACAGTCTGCCTCAACCTGTCCTCACTATTCAGAGTCCCCCAGTCGACTCCGACCTCATTCGGCTTCCCCGTCAGTTTTTATGCGAAGAGGACTTGTCCACGATTCCAGAAACTTTGGCGGTTTGTCATTCGGAGTCCGGGAGCTGTCGGGGAAGCCTCTGCAACCTGCTGCCAAGAACCTGAAGCCGCCTTCCACAGATTCTGTCACTCTGTTCGACTCCCCACCCGGACCAGCATCGACGTCAGAAGAATTCTAAAAAATTCTGAGGCATCCTAGCCCCAGTTACGAAGAGTTTCCCTCTGGTCTCATCATCATAAAAATTCCGTACTGGAAGTTACGACCTCAACATTGAATGTCAGTCATTTGTCGCAGAGTGCAGGCAGATTCGACATCGGCTTCCCCTTTCGCGATTTCGGCGAATCTCCCCTCCCCGCCTGGCCGGCTTAGCGCCCCTCCCTACGTGGAGGTAGTGTTTGCATGTAAACCTTACTTCCCCACCCCTAGTCCAACCCTCCTGTGCGAGGAGTAGTGGATGTAATTAATCTCAACAGGGTTCAAGCTTCACCGGCGCAGTGTGCGGGGAACCCACACTTCCCCGCTCGCCCATCGTCTCCGACCGGGATCGGCGTCTTCACGCCGATCAGGTGAGCTCCTGGTTGCACTTCTCTACTGGGTTACTTTGCTTGTTTAGTATAGCATCTTAGTGCCGTCGGTCGGTGAGTGAGTGCCCGATCTCAAAAATAGCACCGATTAAAGCGACCACCGCGGAGTGAGTTGAGAGTGCGACCCTACATCCCACACCCTCGGCGTGCCGATCAACCTTGATATTGGGCATCCCTGGCCCATTGGGGTCCATCCCTAGCTGGCCATACCCTCGGAACCTTGAGGATCATCCTCGGACCCTCTCCGCCATCGCCGGTCCACCTACGGACCCGAGTGTGCCAACGCGAGTGAGTCCGCTAGTGTGACGCTGCCAACTTGTTGTGTTGCTTGCTATTCTAGGTCCGAGGGGTCGTTTCACATCAACTTGGTATCAGAGCAAGTTCTAGACTTGTCTCTACTAAGTCTTGTCCTAGGGCGCATAAGCATTTAGAGTCATTTTCGGGCCACCCAGTGCATCATCATGTACACTCCACATTGGTTAAGTCCCCTCAACACGGCCGTCCACAAGAGTCCGATTGACCCCCTCCTCATGGACATCATCCTAGAAGGAGACCTTAGTTTTGACGGATCCAATCCTAATGCCTACCTAAAGTGGGAGGCTACCATGGATAAACACTTTGATAGGACTAGGATCTATGGACATGCTAGGGTCCGCAGGGCCACAGGGTGGCTTCGGGGACAAGCCAAGAAGGAGTGGGATCGCATAGTGAGCTTAAGAAGGATTTGGAGGCAAGAACCCATAGGATCATGGGAAGAGATGAAGATTGAGCTTAGGAAGATCTACGCTCCCCGACCCTCCCACTCCTACCTTGAGCTTAGGAAGAACTCCGCTCCCCGACCTTCCCACTCCTACCTTGAGAACCATAACCCGAGGAGCACTCCCACTCCCCCTTTCCCTCCCAGTCAACCCAAGACCTCCCTGTCCAATCTCCACCACCCCAAATGATTCAAATCCCGATCACCACCACCATTAAAACCAAATTGGCCACCACCCAACCCAACTTTCCCCATCAAACCCACACCCCACAAGCTTCCACAAATCCTCATCCCACCCATTTCCAAAAGGAACTTACGGAGGTGACCGAAGACTATGAGGCTCCCCTAGATTGGGGAGAAGAATATGAGGCCCAAATAGGTCAAGAGAACTCATTCCTACCCAAAGAAGACCCATTGAGCCAAATGGGGTGCACCCTACCCCATGAGTTACAAGATGCCCAACCTAGGCCTCCACTTCTACCCCTCCCCATCCTATCCCAAGTCCACCATTACCCACCACCCCAAAAGAGCCATATGCCAGTCATCATCACCCCACAAACAATGGACTTACTCACCTCCTTGGTAGAGGAAACCATGATCCCCATACCCGACCCCATAGTGGTGAATACTCCGGACCCAACCCCCGCCATGGAGATCACCCATGTCCAGGAAGAAGAAGAAACTTCACATGGTGGACTTCACCTTACACCACCCTCCCTAGTAGGGGCCGAGCTCATCTTAGGAGAACCCCTTTCACGTTGGCTAAAGGAGAACCCATTTAGAGATCTCATGGCTCATGTTTGCCCTCCTATGGAACAAAACCTTCCCATAGTACCCTTACCCACCTATCACACCACAATCCAGTCATCCTATCAAGTGGAAACATTAGGGGATTTTCTTAAGGGTCTATCTTGGCAAATGGAGTTAACTGGCATGTTGACCACTATAGCCGACCAACCTAGGAGCCTTGACCTCCTACACCTATGTGTCGGGTCCATCTCCTCGATATACACTATGGGTTGCTACACTAGCGACCTTCTTTTATTCCTCCCTACACCCGAAGAACCCGATGCTATCCGCGAATTAGAGTTGCTTATTTCGGGTAGGATGCCAAGCCCTCCATTCATGGCCAACCAACCCGCCAAGGACTTCGGTTCAATTACTTCATTTGAGGAGGAGGACTCACCGTCATTTGAAGACCTTGAGGAGATAGAATACCTCTTCCTTGGTAACACATTCCATGACCCCTTTGATCCCTCCCTATGGAAGACATTGAACCCATGGGACCTAGCCGCCTTACCCACCACCCACTCCCTCCTACCCTCACCCACCATGTTGAACCCAACCCACCCATTCCACTACTTAGTTCACACTATGAGAGCCATGACCGAGGGTGACATCCACCTAGGAAATGAGGAAGTGACCTATCCCAAAATGTCCACCTTGTTGGACCCCTTTGACCCCTATGAGTGGAAACTCCCACACCAAGCCACATATATAAGAGAAACCATTTGGATGGGAATGCATGTGCCACTACATTGTGCATCATTTGGTAGGGCTAGTAAACCTAGTCATGTCATACATGTCACGCACACTTTAAGCCCAATGCATGACTAGCTCACATTTGGATGTGCTGGTCCTCCCTCATTCATCATTGATCATATGCATGTTAGGATCATCTACAGGTGTCCAGGTCCCCCGGCATTCATCACCACCTTATGTGATAGGTTCTCCTACAGATACCATGGCCCTCCCACCATTGTTATGAAGACTAGGCATGATAGGGCCACTAGTGGTTGCCCCGGTCCACCTAAGTTCATCAAGGTCCATATGGCATCACAACATGATAGGTCAATTTACGGTTGCCCCGGTCCACCTTTACACACCAAGCTTTTCACACCCACACCGCATCATAGTACATGGCATACGCATACACGCAAGCAATTCGCAATGAGCGGTGAGGTTCACAAAGAGCGGATAAGAGCTCGCAAGCGCCACTTGGAATTCCAAGTAGGCAATTTGGTGATGATGGCATCAGAGTGGCTCTACCTTAGGGTCACCTCCCATTCGAGGGCACGAGGACTTGGACCTTTTCATGTTCCTAGTGACTTTGGCAACACAGCTTATGGATTGAATTTACCAATGGGTTATGGGATATTCCCCACTTCTCACGTGGCTGACCTGGCACCCTATATGGGCACCGCGGTGGATCCTAGTGAGTGCTTTGAGCCTATACCTTCCTTTGAGAGGGACACCCCGGAGAGCTCCCACAAAATAGCCTTGAGAGCCCGACATGTGCACACGGAGGCAATACTAGGCAAGCAAGGTTCCATCGCCAGCAAGAGGGTGCGCCTGAGCCACCATGAGAGGATGAAGGACCGTCCCCTAGTCGCAAACACAAGGTTGAGTCTGGAGGTCATGGTTCGCCCGGAGCTACTTTGGAGGACCGCTACCCCGGTGGACCCATACTCGACGGAGTCGAGTTCTCCGCACCCCAGGGGTATGATGAGGACATCTCCTACCACTCCTCACTCTTTCGAGGTTCCCGTTGCTTGCCAGCTATGCGTCATCATGTTCGTGGCATTTTTTCTTAATCATGACTTGTAATTTTTATATTTTCTTGAGTCATAGATTATGTAATTTCCCTTTTATTGAGTCAAGTACCTAGGCTAATTGTCATTAGAGTGGTTAATGTGTCAGTTGGGCCCAATTAAGTGGGCTAGGCCCATGGGCGCCCCCCTTCCCCCTTGGTTTATTCTCATTATTCAAAAACTCAGGGTCTTTTGTTAAATTGTGGGCTTCCTATAAATAGGACCCCAATCCCCCCCATTTGAAGCTAATGAAGTATTGAGTTTAAAATCCACAAGAAGTGTGTCTCTTGCTCTCTCTCTCTCTCTCTCTAGCTCTCTCTCTCTACTTCTCTCTCTCTCTCTAAAGGGGGCGAACCCCATTCTCTCTCTTCCCCACCCCAAATTCGAAATTCACTCTCTCTCCTCCCTATTCACCTCTAATTAAGACCCCTCCCCCTTCCCCATACCTCCCATTTAAGTCCCCTCCAACCCCTAGGTGGAATCCCTTTCTCCTAGGCACCTCTCCCTCCTCCCAAGTAACCTTTCCCCTTCCCCATACAACCTTTCATTTTCCCAAGGGAGAATCCCTTCTCCCAAGCACCCCTTCCTCTCCCCAACACAACCCTTCCCCTTCCCAAAGCAACATTAAACCCCATTAACCTCTCATTCAAACCAAAGGAGAGAGATCTCCCTCTCTCTCTATCCCAACCCAAATTCGCAGCTCCCCCTTCCTCCACCTGCTAGACCATCTTCCAGCCCCCATTCTGCCCCTCCCACACCTTAGATCACCCTATACCAGACCCCCACACAGCCCGGGGTCGCCCCCCACACACATCCACCCCATCTCCCACCCCATCTACCCCATTTTCTATATACTAGTGAGCAGCTGCAGTTCTGCAGAACCGCCCCCCTGTTGCAGCGTCGCCCACGACCTCATCCCGGATCTTCTGAGGGCGTGGCCTACATCAACAGAAAGCTCTGCCAGTCTGCTTCACCACCGCATAGATCTCGTCCTCATCCGAGGTCTGTGCTGCCCGGGAGGTCCGATCTCCCCCAACTGCGCAGAGTTCCTCATACCGAGCTCCTGAACCGGAAGAGAAGCTGTACCCCGAAGAATCACAGAAGAATCAGGCCAAGCGCTCTTCAACAAAGTTCTTCCTCGCCCAGTCCTCGTTCAGAATCAAAAAGCGGAACTGCGTTCGGCATCCGTGGGACAGAGTTATAATTTTTCTCCCTCGGCTACTCTAATCTGCATCTCACAGTCTGCCTCAACCTGTCGTCACTATTCAGAGTTCCCCAGTCGACTCCGACCTCATTCGGCTTCCTTGTCAGTTTTTCTGCGAAGAGGACTTGTCCACGATTCCAGAAACTATGGCGGTTCATCATTCGGAGTCCGGGAGCTATCGGGGCAGCCTCTGCAACCTGCTGCCAAGAACCTAAAGCTGCCTTCCCCAGATTCTATCACTATGTTCGACTCCCCACCCGGACCAGCATCGACGTCAGAAGAATTCTAAAAATTTTGAGGCATCCTAGCCTTAGTTACGAAGAGTTTCCCTCTGGTCTCATCATCAGCAAAATTCCGGACTGGAACTTACGACCTCAACATTGACTGTCAGTCATTTGTCGCAGAGTGCAGGCAGATTCGACATCGGCTTCGCCTTTCGCGATTTTGGCGAATCTCCCCTCCCGCCTGGCCGGCTTAGCGCCCCTCCCTGCGTGGAGGTAGTGTTTGCATGTAAACCTTACTTCCCCACCCCTAGTCCAACCTTCCTGTGTGAGGAGTAGTGGATGTAATTAATCTCAACAGGGTTCAAGCTTCACCGGCGCAGTGTGCGGGGAACCCACACTTCCCCGCTCGCCCATCGTCTCCGATCGGGATCGGCGTCTTCATGCCGATCAGGTGAGCTCCTGGTTGCACTTCTCTACTGGGTTACTTTGCTTGTTTAGTATAGCATCTTAGTGCCGTCGGTCGGTGAGTGAGTGCCCGATCTCAAAAATAGCACCGATTAAAGCGACCACCGCGGAGTGAGTTGAGAGTGTGACCCTACATCCCACGCCGTCGGCGTGCCGGTCAACCTTGATATTGGGCATCCCTGGCCCATTGGGGTCCATCCCTAGCTGGCCATACCCTCGGAACCTTGAGGATCATCCTCGGACCCTCTCCGCCATCGCCGGTCCACCTACGGACCCGAGTGTGCCAACGCGAGTGAGTCCGCTAGTGTGACGCTGCCAACTTGTTGTGTTACTTGCTATTCTAGGTCCGAGGGGTCGTTTCACATCAACTTGGTATCAGAGCAAGTTCTAGACTTGTCTCTACTAAGTCTTGTCCTAGGGCGCATAAGCATTTAGAGTCATTTTCGGGCCACCCAGTGCATCATCATGTACACTCCACATTGGTTAAGTCCCCACAACACGGCCGTCCACAAGAGTCCGATTGACCCCCTCCTCATGGACATCATCCTAGAAGGAGACCTTAGTTTTGACGGATCCAATCCTAATGCCTACCTAAAGTGGGAGGCTACCATGGATAAACACTTTGATAGGACTAGGATCTATGGACATGCTAGGGTCCGCAGGGCCACAGGGTGGCTTCGGGGACAAGCCAAGAAGGAGTGGGATCGCATAGTGAGCTTAAGAAGGATTTGGAGGCAAGAACCCATAGGATCATGGGAAGAGATGAAGATTGAGCTTAGGAAGATCTACGCTCCCCGACCCTCCCACTCCTACCTTGAGCTTAGGAAGAACTCCGCTCCCCGACCTTCCCACTCCTACCTTGAGAACCATAACCCGAGGAGCACTCCCACTCCCCCTTTCCCTCCCAGTCAACCCAAGACCTCCCTTAGGGTCCAATCTCCACCACCCCAAATGATTCCAATCCCGATCACCACCACCATTAAAACCAAATTGGCCACCACCCAACCCAACTTTCCCCATCAAACCCACACCCCACAAACTTCCACAAATCCTCATCCCACCCATTTCCAAAAGGAACTTACGGAGGTGACCGAAGACTATGAGGCTCCCCTAGATTGGGGAGAAGAATATGAGGCCCAAATAGGTCAAGAGAACTCATTCCTACCCAAAGAAGACCCATTGAGCCAAATGGGGTGCACCCTACCCCATGAGTTACAAGATGCCCAACCTAGGCCTCCACTTCCACCCCTCCCCATCCTATCCCAAGTCCCCCATTACCCACCACCCCAAAAGAGCCATATGCCAGTCATCATCACCCCACAAACAATGGACTTACTCACCTCCTTGGTAGAGGAAACCATGATTCCCATACCCGACCCCATAGTGGTGAATACTCCGGACCCAACCCCCGCCATGGAGATCACCCATGTCCAGGAAGAAGAAGAAACTTCACATGGTGGACTTCACCTTACACCACCCTCCCTAGTAGGGGCCGAGCTCATCTTAGGAGAACCCCTTTCACGTTGGCTAAAGGAGAACCCATTTAGGGATCTCATGGCTCATGTTTGCCCTCCTATGGAACAAAACCTTCCTATAGTACCCTTACCCACCTATCACACCACAATCCAGTCATCCTATCAAGTGGAAACATTAGGGGATTTTCTTAAGGGTCTATCTTGGCAAATGGAGTTAACTGGCATGTTGACCACTGTAGCCGACCAACCTAGGAGCCTTGACCTCCTACACCTATCTGTCGGGTCCATCTCCTCGATATACACTGTGGGTTGCTACACTAGCGACCTTCTTTTATTCCTCCTTACACCCGAAGAACCCGATGCTATCCGCGAATTAGAGTTGCTTATTTCGGGTAGGATGCCAAGCCCTCCATTCATGGCCAACCAACCCGCCAAGGACTTCGGTTCAATTACTTCATTTGAGGAGGAGGACTCACCGTCATTTGAAGACCTTGAGGAGATAGAATACCTCTTCCTTGGTAACACATTCCATGACCCCTTTGATCCCTCCCTATGGAAGACATTGAACCCATGGGACCTAGCCGCCTTACCCACCACCCACTCCCTCCTACCCTTACCCACCATGTTGAACCCAACCCACCCATTCCACTACTTAGTTCACACTATGAGAGCCATGACCGAGGGTGACATCCACCTAGGAAATGAGGAAGTGACCTATCCCAAAATGTCCACCTTGTTGGACCCCTTTGACCCCTATGAGTGGAAACTCCCACACCAAGACATATATATAAGAGAAACCATTTGGATGGGAATGCATGTGCCACTACATTGTGCATCATTTGGTAGGGCTAGTAAGCCTAGTCATGTCATACATGTCACGCACACTTTAAGCCCAATGCATGACTGGCTCACATTTGGATGTGCTGGTCCTCCCTCATTCATCATTGATCATATGCATGTTAGGAGCATCTACGGGTGTCCAGGTCCCCCGGCATTCATCACCACCTTATGTGATAGGTTCTCCTACAGATACCATGGCCCTCCCACCATTGTTATGAAGACTAGGCATGATAGGGCCACTAGTGGTTGCCCCGGTCCACCTAAGTTCATCAAGTTCCACATGGCATCACAACATGATAGGTCAATTTACGGTTGCCCCGGTCCACCTTTACACACCAAGCTTTTCACACCCACACCGCATCATAGTACATGGCATACGCATACACGCAAGCAATTCGCAATGAGTGATGAGGTTCACAAAGAGCGGATAAGAGCTCGCAAGCGCCACTTGGAATTCCAAGTAGGCGATTTGGTGATGATGGCATCTGAGTGGCTCTACCTTAGGGTCACCTCCCATTCGAGGGCACGAGGACTTAGACCTTTTCATGTTCCTAGTGACTTTGGCAACACAGCTTATGGATTGAATTTACCAATGGGTTATGGGATATTCCCCACTTCTCACGTGGCTGACCTGGCACCCTATATGGGCACCGCGGTGGATCCTAGTGAGTGCTTTGAGCCTATACCTTCCTTTGAGAGGGACACCCCGGAGAGCTCCCACAAAATAGCCTTGAGAGCCCGACGTGTGCACACGGAGGCAATACTAGGCAAGCAAGGTTCCATCGCCAGCAAGAGGGTGCGCCTGAGCCACCATGAGAGGATGAAGGACCGTCCCCTGGTCGCACACACAAGGCTGAGTCTGGAGGTCGTGGTTCGCCCGGAGCTACTTTGGAGGACCGCTACCCCGGTGGACCCATACTCGATGGAGTCGAGTTCTCCACACCCCGGGGGTATGATGAGGACATCTCCTACCACTCCTCACTCTTTCGAGGTTCCCGTTGCTTGCCAGCTATGCGTCATCATGTTCGCGGCATTTTTTCTTAATCATGACTTGTAATTTTTATATTTTCTTGAGTCATAGATTATGTAATTTCCATTTTATTGAGCCAAGTACCTAGGCTAATTGTCATTAGAGTGGTTAATGTGTCAGTTGGGCCCAATTAAGTGGACTAGGCCCATGGGCGCCCCCCTTCCCCCTTGGTTTATTGTCATTATTCAAAAACTCAGGGTCTTTTGTTAAATTGTGGGCTTCCTATAAATAGAACCCCAATCCCCCCCATTTGAAGCTAATGAAGTATTGAGTTTAAAATCCACAAGAAGTGTGTCTCTTGCTCTCTCTCTCTCTCTCTCTAGCTCTCTCTCTCTCTACTTCTCTCTCTCTCTCTAAAGGGGGCGAACCCCATTCTCTCTCCTCCCCACCCCAAATTCGAAATTCACTCTCTCTCCTCCCTATTCACCTCTAATTAAGACCCCTCCCCCTTCCCCATACCTCCCATTTAAGTCCCCTCTAACCCCTAGGTGGAATCCCTTTCTCCTAGGCACCTCTCCCTCCTCCCAAGCAACCTTTCCCCTTCCCCATACAACCTTTCATTTTTCCAAGGGAGAATCTGTAGCAACCCTAATAAATGAATAATTGAAATAAATTAAAACATATATATTACAGAAGTAATATATATAAAAGGAATAGAGTTAATTGGACGAAATAAAACAAATTAAAAATAACGCCTCTTATTAAGGCGTTAATTTATAAAGAAACGCCTCTATCAAAGGCGTGACTAAAGAAAGGACGCCCACACGTGCGGTCGTCAACTCTCACGACCAAATAGGCAAGCAAGAGAAACGCCTATGTATGGGGCATGTTTCAAAAACAAGGAATGCCCTTATCCAAGACGTTTCTTAAGAAACGACCTGAACAAGGTCGTTAATTAAAGAATCGACGCCCTTACCTAAGGCGTTAATTCAGTTCGTGAACCGTTCGAACCCAGAACTTATCCAGGGTAAGTGATAAGCATTAGAAGGAGTTCAAACGTGGTAATGACTCTATCATAGAAGTATTGCTTCCACACAATCACTAACCCTAATAGGACACCCAAAATCCTAAAAAACTTTCGTTCGGCCAACCCTAAAACTATTTGGACGAACTACTGCTGCAGGTACGTGAAGAACATATGTTCTTCTATTTTTTCTTTTCTTCTTCTGTTTACAGTCGCATGAAGAATATTGATTATTCTTCTTCTCTTATTAGCAGGTTAAGAGGCTCGGGCGTTTGAGGAACAAGAGTTCTTCATCCGTGTGTAAGTACCCCTTCCTCTACCTACAGTCCATGGATTTCAAGGAAACTAATATCTTCAATCTATCCTCTGTAGGATTCATCAAACGTCTGCAGCATCATTGATTCTTACAAATCCCTCACGGTCATCTCCAAATCAACTCTTAAAGTAGGTTTTCTCAAGTTACGGTAGCCCAAATGAAATTAATGCAAGATATATATATATATATATAAGCATGTCATGCATATGGTTATTATAGTTTCCATGCGTTTTCTGAAATATTTTGAAAGAGACGCCCCTGTCAAGGGCGCTAATTTACAAGACACGACCATGTCCAGGTCGTCAATTTAATATTTGACGCCCTGTACACAGGCGTTAATTTCATGTAAATCTTCAGAACGGATTATCCATGCAATTACATGAAATCAATCAATAATTGTTAACGGTTAAAAGTCAATAAGCATGAAACATCAAATCTAAAATACTGCATCTGATTTCCTGCCAATTACCTGTCATGACTATATGATTGTTATCATTGATTATCGTGCAAATCTTGCTTTCCTAGTATCTCTTGAATTCACGACCTAGACTAGGTCGTTTTCCATGTGGTAACGCCCCATCACAGGGCGTGAATTAAAAATAAACGCCCCTTACTAAGGCGCGTATCTGTTAAAATCCTGGAATATATATTCTGTGAAAATAAGAATTAAATGATTAACGCCCCTGCCAAGGGCGCGTTTTTGATAATTTCTGAAAATGAATATGTTCTGAAAAATATTGTAAATAAAAAGACGCCTGCTACAGTAGTCGTCAACTTTTGAAGAAACGCCCCTTCCGAAGGCGCGTCTTAGATAAATTATTGAATTATTGAAAATTCTGCAAAACGGACCATAGGTAAACGCCCTTCTGTTAGGCGTTAATTACTTGAGAAACGACTTGACCTAAGTCGTTATTTTACTGTAAGCTGATTTTTTTTCTTTGATTTGCTAACCGATGGTTTATATATTATACATATATATATATATCGGCACTATTCTCCATTCCGTGAGTATAGTCCCACTTTTTACGTTGATTTATCGATCACACTCAATTCTCATTGACATACAAGCTCTCCTTTGGACATTCCGTTCCTTTGGACTAGCGAGTTAGTCATAGAGACCTCCGTAAGACTCCTCGTAGCCTTGGATTCCCTCAAGGCCGACTGAGCTGGTTGTACCCTAAAAACCCATTACACCATTGATGCCATGTCACTCTAAAGAAACATGGTATACCGGCCCGTATGATTATACAAAGAGTATATCATAAGAAATTCTTAATGGGATGATGATATCATGCCATATCATGTCGTTCTTGTAAACCTCAATTCTATGATAAGAATGAGGGTATCTTACCTTTGATATACTGTTCATGTGGACCTCAATTCTATATAAAGAATGTCCATATTGATTTGTCATGGTACCTAAGTTAAAGGAACCATATTCTACCTAGTTTTATCGGCATCGTGATTATACCGTTATTATCGCCATTCTATGTCCTTTGTCATATTTTGAACTCTATTCTATCAAAGTTGTCATACGTGTCTACAAGCTTGATTATTGAAATTCTATGTTGGCTATAAACAAGAGTGGATGTCAAAACACATGATAAATGCCTGCGCATATAGGGCCCGATCTGGTCCTGGGAGGAGCACCCGAAAGTACTTGTGCCCATGGGAGTTAAAATGATAAGGTATCTGGCATTATACCGAGTACTTGACTTGCTTGATTGGACATTCCACACACATCTTGTACTTGAATCGTACTTGACTTTACATGAAATGCGTGGCCCGAAAGAGGGTAATTTATTTGCTTGATACATGATAGCCAAAGTTCTTGACATGACTCGATAATGGTACTTGCTTGAATATCTTGAATAACTTGTATCTTGTTGAAAGTTCATGATAAGTTCATCTTATTTCCTTGATATTACATTCTCTCTATCTTGTCGTTTCATGCGAGCATGCATAGCCTTATTGCATTCATGAAAATGTAATTACTTAAACCCCTTGCTAGTACTTGAGATATAATTTCCTACTGAGCGTTCGCTCATTCCGTTTTGTCCCTTTCTACTTTTCAGGTAAGTCCGACGACGATGGAAGTCAATCGGATGGGAATGGTCAAGAGTGAAAGTGATAGAGCTTCTACAAGTGTCGTCTAGTCTTTTCCATAGTTTCTTGAGTCAAATATGTATTTTTTTTCCTTTTTGTTAAACAGAGTATTGGATTTGTAATAGTCTATCCATTATGAAATAAAGGATTGGGTTATCTTGCTATTTTGCGCATCTCTGTCTTTGAGTCGAATACACGACCACTCTGATTGACATGATTGATATAGACACGTCGCGCATCTCCGGGTATCTTCCGCGCTCGGGGCGTGACAGTCTTTGTGGTATCAGAGCATAAGGTATTCAATTCCTAGGAAACCCAAGTCCAAGGATAGGTTTCAAAACCTTTAACCAAGTGAGAGTGGGTAGAACCAAGGGTTAAATGATCAATGAGTCCTTTATAAGATCATAGTGATATAATACTAACATAGCTATTGTAATTGTAGGATAATGGCTGCCGAACGTGCTCAATGGCGCAACATGCAGCGTACCCTCCAAGGGATGACCCAAGTGCTACAACAGGTAGCACAAGGTGGTGCTCCACGAGCTGGAAGCTTACACCAAGCATTCAAGAATATGAATCCCCCGAAGTTCATGGGATCGACCGATCCAGACGATGCCGAGCATTGGGTTCGGGAGATTGAACGTATATTCCGTGTTATGCAATGCACGGATCAGGACAAAGTCTTATTAGCTACTTTCCAGTTAGAAAAGGATGCTAGATGCTGGTGGGAGTCGATTGAAGCTACTATTGACCCAACTCAAGTTACATGGGGTGAATTCGTTGAATATTTCAACGCCAAATATTTCTCTGATAGGGTCCAGGAAAAGAAGGCCGCTGAATTTGCCGCATTAAAGCAAAGATCTTTATCGGTGGCTGATTATGAAGCACAGTTTTCTAGACTGTCTAGATATGCTAAGCATTTAATTAGCACGGAAAAGATGAAAGCCCGTAGATTTCTTAATGGGCTTAGGCCCCACTACATTACTCAACTGGCGCCTATGGATATTCAAGTTTATACTGAAATAGTGCGCCGAGCTCAGTTGCTTGAAGATGCCACGGAACTATCTGATAGGATCCGTGGGAAAGACAAAAAGGAGCAAGTCACAAGTTCGGGTTCTTTTAAACCCAACTTTAAGAAGAGGCCTAATAATGGAGGTTCTTCCTCTCAAGATCAGAAGTTCAAGAAATCCAAGCCTTTCTCTATCACCACTACACCTTCAAACGTAGTATGCAAGCATTGTGACAAGGCTGGTCACAAAACAGAAGAATGCTGGAGGAAATTAGGAGCATGTCTCCGTTGTGGGAGTCGTGAACATCGGATTCCCGATTGTCCATTAATGAATGACCAAGACGGTGAGGGTAAACGCCCAGTGACAAGGAACGCGCGTCTTCATGCAATCCAAGAGACCGAACCAGAAGAAGAAGGCGGATTGGTGGAAGGTACATTAAAAATTTGTTCCAAATATGCACATGTCTTATTTGATACGGGTGCATCGCATTCCATTATTTCCAAGAAGTTTGCTGACCCATTACCTCTAGAACCAGGATGGATGAAATTAGTATTGTCTACTCCTCTCGGAAACGAGACAGATATCACACATCATTACCAAAACTGTGAGGTATTGGTTCGAGGAAAGAATTTTCCTATTGATCTTATCTACTTAGATCTAAAAGAGTATGATGTTATACTAGGAGCAGATTGGTTATCCAAATACCAGGCAACGGTTGATTGCCGTGATAGCAAGATTGTTTTCAAGGAATTTCCGGAACTGACTTATACTAGTCCTAAGAGTCGAAGCAAATCCCCTCTTATCTCGGCTCTTCGAGCAAGCAAGCTCGTCAAGAAAGGATGTGTATCCTTCCTTGCTTTTGTCACTATTAAAGAAGCTAAGGAAACCAAGATAGAAGACGTTCAAGTAGTACGAGAATTCCCAGACGTATTTCCGGAAGAATTGCCGGGATTACCCCTGCAAAGAGATGTGGCCTTTACCATCGACTTAGTCCCTGGTGCTGGTCCCGTTTCAAAGGCACCATATAGAATGTCCCCTGCTGAACTCAAGGAGTTGAAGGAGCAGTTGCTAGAACTAATCCGAAAAGGGTTTATTAGACCAAGTACTTCCCCGTGGGGAGCACCAGTCTTATTTGTAAAGAAGAAGGATGGATCCATGAGATTGTGTATCGACTATCGACAATTGAATCATCTTACTATCAAGAACAAGTATCCACTGCCGAGAATCGATGAATTATTTGATCAGATTTCAGGATCCAAATATTTTTCCAAGATTGATCTCAGGTCGGGATACCATCAATTAAGAATCAAGGACGATGACATTCACAAGACTGCATTCAGAAGCAGGTATGGCCATTACGAATTTGTTGTTATGCCTTTTGGACTAACAAATGCCCCTGCTGCCTTTATGCAGTTAATGAATAGCATATTCAGGCCTTACTTGGATCAATTCGTAGTAGTCTTCATTGATGATATATTGATATATTCCAAGACTAAGGAAGAACATGAAGAACATTTGAGGATTGCATTGCAAGTCTTGAGGACAAATCAATTATATGCTAAACTCAGCAAATGCGAGTTCTGGCTTGAAGAAGTGGCTTTTCTCGGGCATGTCATATCAAAGGACGGATTATCTGTAGATCCGTCAAAAGTTGAAGCTGTGAGAAACTAGGAAAGACCCACTAATGCAAGCGAGATCAGAAGTTTCTTAGGTCTTGCAGGCTATTATCGGCGATTCATCAAAGATTTCTCTAAGATCGCCGTGCCCCTTACAAGGTTAACTCGCAAGGAGATCCGATACGAATGGAGTGAGGAATGTGAAAGAAGTTTTCAAACTCTCAAGGATCATCTCACCACAGCTCCGGTCTTAGCTCTACCGATAGAAGGAGAGAGATTCGAGGTCTACACTGATGCTTCTGGCATTGGCCTCGGATGTGTCCTAATGCAACAAGGAAAGGTCATAGCATACTCTTCACGTCAGCTGAAGAAGCATGAGGAGAATTACCCCGTCCATGACTTAGAACTGGCCGCGGTAGTATTTGCCCTAAAGATATGGAGACACTACTTATATGGAGCACAGTTTACTGTATACTCCGATCACAAAAGTCTCAAATATCTATTTTCACAAAAAGAGCTAAACATGAGACAAAGACGCTGGCTAGAATATCTCAAGGACTTCGACTTCAATATACAATACCATCCCGGAAAGGGTAATTATGTTGCTGACGCCCTTAGTCGAAAGCCGAGAGCAAGGATAGCCAATTGTATGATACAAGAATGGAGGTTACTTGAACAATTCTCCGAGCTCAATATAAGCTTGGACACGGAATCCAAATTTGTCACACTATCTCATGTAAGCATACAGTCAGATTTGTTATCTGAGATACAAACACTTCAGGATGATGATCCTATGTTAGTAGAAATCAAAGGCAGATTAGAAGGACAATCTGATTTTCAACTAACTTCTGATGGAAGATTATCGTTCAAAGATAGAACTTGTATACCCGATTGTCCGGAATTAAAGAAGAAGATCTTAGATGAAGCTCACAGATCAAGATACACTATTCATCCTGGATCAACTAAAATGTACCAAGATGTAAAGAGGAACTTTTGGTGGCCCAATATGAAAAGAGAAATAGCGGACTATGTATCACGCTGTCTCACATGCCAACAGGTCAAGGCGGAACACCAAAAGCCTGCGGGAAAACTACATCCTCTAGATATTCCTAAGTGGAAATGGGAGGATATTGGTATGGACTTCATCATGGGTTTGTCTAAATCTAAAGGAGGACATGATGGAATCTGGGTTATCATTGACCGATTGACTAAATCGGCACATTTCTTGCCAATCAAAAGCCGATGGTCGATTGATGTGCTAGCTGCACTATACATTAAAGAAATAGTCAGGATACATGGAATTCCTGTCTCAATCGTGTCTGATAGAGATCCCCGTTTTACTTCTCATTTTTGGAAGGGATTACAACATTCGTTGGGGACAAGGCTCAACTTTAGTACTGCTTTTCACCCACAAACGGATGGTCAGACCGAGCGAACTAATCAAGTTGTTGAAGATATGCTGAGAGCATGCATTATTGACTTTGGAGGAAGCTGGCATGACCACTTACCTTTAGTTGAATTTGCATATAATAATAGCTACCAAGCTAGTATCCAAATGGCACCTTTCGAAGCCTTATACGGAAGGAGTTGCCGATCTCCCATATGTTGGAACGAAGTTGGAGAGAAACAACTATTAGGTCCAGACATGGTAAGGGATACAACTGAGAAGATACAAGTAATCAGAGAAAGATTGCAAGTTGCTCAGACGAGACAAAAAGCTTATGCTGATACAAGAAGGAGAGATCTTGAATTCCAAATCGGAGATCATGTATTTCTCAAGATATCGCCTGGACGTGGCATACGAAGATTTGGTGTTAAGGGCAAGCTTACGCCAAGATTCATCGGACCATTTGAGGTACTCGAAAGAGTTGGCGAGGTTGCTTATCGCATCGCGTTGCCTCCTCAGTTGTCCGAGGTACACAATGTATTTCACATATCTATGTTGAAGAAGTATGTGCACGATCCGTCACATATTATTGAGCATGGAGATCTGGTGATCCAGAAAGATCTCACATATGAACAGAGGCCTTTAAAGATATTAGATCGAGAAATACGAGCTCTAAGGAATAAGGTTATTCCCATGCTCAAGGTGCAATGGAATAAGAATCCTGAACGCGAAGCGACATGGGAGACCGAGGAATCTATGAAGAAACGATTTCCCGAGATATTCTAAGAGGTATATGTCCTACACTCTCCGCGTGTATAATTATATATATATTGAATTTGGGGACCAAATTCTTTTAAGTGGGGGAGGGTGTAGCAACCCTGATAAATGAATATTTGAAATAAATTAAAACATATATATTACAGTAGTAATACAGATAATAAGAATAGGGTTAATTGGACGAAGTAAAACAAATTAAAATAACGCCTCTTATTAGGCGTTAATTCAAAAAGAAACGCCTCTATCAAAGGCGTGACTAAAGAAAGGACGCCCACACGTGCGGTCGTCAACTCTCACGACCAAATAGGCAAGCAAGAGAAACGCCCATGTATGGGGCATGTTTCAAAAATAAGGAACGCCCTTATCCAAGACGTTTCTTAAGAAACGACCTGAACAAGGTCGTTAATTAAAGAATCGACGCCCTTACCTAAGGCGTTAATTCAGTTCGTGAACCGTTCGAACCCAGAACTTATCCAGGGTAAGTGATAAGCATTAGAAGGAGTTCAAACGTGGTAATGACTCTATCATAGAAGTATTGCTTCCACACAATCACTAACCCTAATAGGACACCCAAAATCCTATAAAAACTTTCGTTCGGCCAACCCTAAAACTATTTGGACGAACTACTGCTGCAGGTACGTGAAGAACATATGTTCTTCTATTTTTTCTTTTCTTCTTCTGTTTACAGTCGCATGAAGAATATTGATTATTCTTCTTCTCTTATTAGCAGGTTAAGAGGCTCGGGCGTTTGAGGAACAAGAGTTCTTCATCCGTGTGTAAGTACCCCTTCCTCTACCTACAGTCCATGGATTTCAAGGAAACTAATATCTTCAATCTATCCTCTGTAGGATTCATCCAACGTCTGCAGCATCATTGATTCTTACAAATCCCTCACGGTCATCTCCAAATCAACTCTTAAGGTAGGTTTTCTCAAGTTACGGTAGCCCAAATGAAATTAATGCAAGATATATATATATATATATATAAGCATGTCATGCATATGGTTATTATAGTTTCCATGCGTTTTCTGAAATATTTTGAAAGAGACGCCCCTGTCAAGGGCGCTAATTTACAAGACACGACCATGTCCAGGTCGTCAATTTAATATTTGACGCCCTGTACACAGGCGTTAATTTCATGTAAATCTTCAGAACGGATTATCCATGCAATTACATGAAATCAATCAATAATTGTTAACGGTTAAAAGTCAATAAGCATGAAACATCAAATCTAAAATACTGCATCTGATTTCCTGCCAATTTCCTGTCATGACTATATGATTGTTATCATTGATTATCGTGCAAATCTTGCTTTCCTAGTATCTCTTGAATTCACGACCTAGACTAGGTCGTTTTCCATGTGGTAACGCCCCATCACAGGGCGTGAATTAAAAATAAACGCCCCTTACTAAGGCGCGTATCTGTTAAAATCCTGGAATATATATTCTGTGAAAATAAGAATTAAATGATTAACGCCCCTGCCAAGGGCGCGTTTTTGATAATTTCTGAAAATGAATATGTTCTGAAAAATATTGTAAATAAAAAGACGCCTGCTACAGTAGTCGTCAACTTTTGAAGAAACGCCCCTTCCGAAGGCGCGTCTTAGATAAATTATTGAATTATTGAAAATTCTGCAAAACGGACCATAGGTAAACGCCCTTCTGTTAGGCGTTAATTACTTGAGAAACGACTTGACCTAAGTCGTTATTTTACTGTAAGCTGATTTTTTTCTTTGATTTGCTAACCGATGGTTTATATATTATACATATATATATATATATCGGCACTATTCTCCATTCCGTGAGTATAGTCCCACTTTTTACGTTGATTTATCGATCACACTCAATTCTCATTGACATACAAGCTCTCCTTTGGACATTCCGTTCCTTTGGACTAGCGAGTTAGTCATAGAGACCTCCGTAAGACTCCTCGTAGCCTTGGATTCCCTCAAGGCCGACTGAGCTGGTTGTACCCTAAAAACCCATTACACCATTGATGCCATGTCACTCTAAAGAAACATGGTATACCGGCCCTTATGATTATACAAAGAGTATATCATAAGAAATTCTTAATGGGATGATGATATCATGCCATATCATGTCGTTCTTGTAAACCTCAATTCTATGATAAGAATGAGGGTATCTTACCTTTGATATACTGTTCATGTGGACCTCAATTCTATATAAAGAATGTCCATATTGATTTGTCATGGTACCTAAGTTAAGGGAACCATATTCTACCTAGTTTTATCGACATCGTGATTATACCGTTATTATCGCCATTCTATGTCCTTTGTCATATTTTGACTCTATTCTATCAAAGTTGTCATACGTGTCTACAAGCTTGATTATTGAAATTCTATGTTGGCTATAAACAAGAGTGGATGTCAAAACACATGATAAATGCCTGCGCATATAGGGCCCGATCTGGTCCTGGGAGGAGCACCCGAAAGTACTTGTGCCCATGGGAGTTAAAATGATAAGGTATCTGGCATTATACCGAGTACTTGACTTGCTTGATTGGACATTCCACACACATCTTGTACTTGAATCGTACTTGACTTTACATGAAATGCGTGGCCCGAAAGAGGGTAATTTATTTGCTTGATACATGATAGCCAAAGTTCTTGACATGACTCGATAATGGTACTTGCTTGAATATCTTGAATAACTTGTATCTTGTTGAAAGTTCATGATAAGTTCATCTTATTTCCTTGATATTACATTCTCTCTATCTTGTCGTTTCATGCGAGCATGCATAGCCTTATTGCATTCATGAAAATGTAATTACTTAAACCCCTTGCTAGTACTTGAGATATAATTTCCTACTGAGCGTTCGCTCATTCCGTTTTGTCCCTTTCTACTTTTCAGGTAAGTCCGACGACGATGGAAGTCAATCGGATGGGAATGGTCAAGAGTGAAAGTGATAGAGCTTCTACAAGTGTCGTCTAGTCTTTTCCATAGTTTCTTGAGTCAAATATGTATTTTTTTCCTTTTTGTTAAACAGAGTATTGGATTTGTAATAGTCTATCCATTATGAAATAAAGGATTGGGTTATCTTGCTATTTTGCGCATCTCTGTCTTTGAGTCGAATACACGACCACTCTGATTGACATGATTGATATAGACACGTCGCGCATCTCCGGGTATCTTCCGCGCTCGGGGCGTGACAGAATCCCTTCTCCCAAGCACCCCTTCCTCTCCCCAACACAACCCTTCCCCTTCCCAAAGCAACATTAAACCCTATTAACCTTACATTCAAACCAAAGGAGAGAGATCTCCCTCTCTCTCTATCCCAACCCAAATTCGCAGCTCCCCCTTCCTCCACCTGCTAGACCATCTTCCAGCCCCCATTCTGCCCCTCCCACACCTTAGATCACCCTATACCAGACCCCCACACAGCCCGGGGTCGCCCCCCACACATATCCACCCCATCTCCCACCCCATCTACCCCATTTTCTTTATACTACTGAGCAGCTGCAGTTCTGCAGAACCGCCCCCCTGTTGCAGCGTCGCCCACGACCTCATCCCGGATCTTCTGAGGGCGTGGCCTACATCAACGGAAAGCTCTGCCAGTCTGCTTTGCCACCGCATTGATCTAGTCCTCATCCGAGGTCCGTGCTGCCCGGGAGGTCCGATCTCCCCCAACTGCGCAGAGTTCCTCATACCGAGCTCCTGAACCGGAAGTGAAGCTGTACCCCGAAGAATCGCAGAAGAATCAGGCCAAGCGCTCTTCAACAAAGTTCTTCCTCGCCCAGTCCTCGTTCAGAATCAAAAAGCAGAACTACGTTCGGCATCCGTGGGACAGAGTTATAATTTTTCTCCCTCGGCTACTCTAATCTGCGTCTCACAGTTTGCCTCAACCTGTCCTCACTATTCAGAGTCCCCCAGTCGACTCCGACCTCATTCGGCTTCCCCGACGTTTTTCTGCGAAGAGTACTTGTCCACGATTCCAGAAACTCTGGCGGTTCGTCATTCGGAGTCCGGGAGCTGTCGGGGCAGCCTCTGCAACCTGCTGCCAAGAACCTGAAGCCGCCTTCCCCAGATTCTGTCACTCTGTTCGACTCCCCACCCGGACCAGCATCGACGTCAGAAGAATTCTAAAAAATTCTGAGGCATCCTATCCCCAGTTACGAAGAGTTTTCCTCTGGTCTCATCATCATAAAAATTCCGGACTGGAAGTTACAACCTCAACATTGACTGTCAGTCATTTGTCGTCGAGTGCAGGCAGATTCGACATCGGCTTCCCCTTTCGTGATTTCGGCGAATCTCCCCTCCCCGCCTGGCCGGCTTAGCGCCCCTCCCTGCGTGGAGGTAGTGTTTGTATGTAAACCTTACTTCCCCACCCCTAGTCCAACCCTCCTGTGCGAGGAGTAGTGGATGTAATTAATCTCAACAGGGTTCAAGCTTCACCGGCGCAGTGTGCGGGGAACCCACACTTCCCCGCTCGCCCATCGTCTCCGACCGGGATCGACATCTTCACACCGATTAGGTGAGCTCCTAGTTGCACTTCTCTACTGGGTTACTTTGCTTGTTTAGTATAGCATCTTAGTGCCGTCGTTCGGTGAGTGAGTGCCCGATCTCAAAAATAGCACCGATTAAAGCGACCACTGCGGAGTGGGTTGAGAGTGCGACCCTACATCCCACGCCCTCGACGTGCCGGTCAACCTTGATATTGGGCATCCCTGGCCCATTGGGGTCCATCCTTAGCTGACCATACCCTCGGAAGCTTGAGGATCATCCTCGGACCCTCTCCGCCATTGCCGGTCCACCTACGGACCCGAGTGTGCCAACGCGAGTGAGTTCGCTAGTGTGACGCTGCCAACTTGTTGTGTTACTTGCTATTCTAGGTCCGAGGGGTCGTTTCACATCAGTGATGTTAGTTGAAGGTTTAAAATACAACTTGCTCAGCATAAGTCAACTCTGTGATAAGGGTGACAAAGTGTTGTTTGACTCTCATGAATGTAGAATCCTTGAACCAAAATCTGACAAGGTAAAGTTTTCTGGAAAAAGAGTCAACAATATTTACATGATTGACTTAGATGATCCTGCTCACATAAATCTTTGTCTTGCTGCACCAAAATCTGAACTTGTATGGTTATGGCATCGTAGACTAGGTCATGCTAGCTACAATGTCTTACATAAACTGTTAAAGCATTCAATGGTGAATGGGCTGCCTGAACTTTCTTTTAAACAAGAAAACAAATTGTGTGATGCATGTGTCCTAGGTTAACAAACAAGAAAATCCTTCAAGACTAGATCTGCAAACATGTCATCTAAACCACATGAGCTGAATCATATGGATTTGTTTGTTCCAACCAGAACTGCTAGTTTAAGTGATAGAAAATATTGATATGTCTTGGTGGATGATTACTCTAGGTTCACATGGGTTTTCTTTCTCACACATAAAAATGATGCTTTTGATGAGTTTTAGGCACTCTATATGAAGATAAAGCAAGACGGTGAGTTTAAGATTTCCAACATTCAATCTGATCATGGTGGTGAATTTGAAAATACTAACTTCTATAATATTTGCAGGGCTAAAGGTATTTCACATCGGTTTTCATCACCAGGAACCCCGGAGCAAAATGGTGTAGTTGAAAGAAGGAATCGAACACTCATAGAGATGGCAAGAACAATGCTTGTCGAACGGTAACTCCCAAGGAAATTTTAGGCTGAAGCGGTAAACTCGGCATGTTACATTATCAACCGCTCTATGGTAAGGCCACACACCAAAAAGACTCCTTATGAGTTACTGAAAGGTAAAAAACCTTCTCTCACACACATGAAAGTATTTGGATCTAAATGCTTCATCCATAATAATGATAAAAGAGACTTAGATAAATTCAAGCCCAAGAGTGATGAAGGTATATTCCTTGGATATTCTGATAGATCTAGGGCTTATAGAATTTATAATGTCAAGAGTCAAACTGTGGAAGAATCACCCTATGTTTCCTTTGATGAATATCACGATGCTTCTAACAATGATAACTCTTGCAGGAAAAATGATGAAGATGGGGAATTCCTAAGCATGAAGGAAAAGAATGATCCTCCACAAGAAGAAACAAGAGAAGATGGTGACCTAGCTGAATCAAGCAATGCAAGAGATCTAGATCCATGAGAAGGTAATGATTCTACAAATATTAGAATTCTTAAGGATCATCCTTTGGAAAATATCATTGGTAGCTTGAATAACCCACCTAGAACAAGGTCACATTTTAGAATTGTAGAAGAATTAGATCAACTTGCTCTTGTCTCCCAGATTGAACCTAAGAATGTTGATGAGGCATTAAAGGATGAAAACTGGATAAATTCAATGCAAGACGAGTTAAACCAGTTTGAGAGAAACAAAGTTTGGCATCTTGTTCCTAGACCTTCATCGCAATCTGTCATAGGCACTAAATGGGTCTTTAGGAACAAACTCAGTGAGGATGGCAAGATAATAAGAAACAAGGCTAGATTGGTGGCTCAAGGGTATAATCAAGAGTTTGGGGTAGACTTTGATGAATCTTATGCCCCAGTTGCTAGACTCGAAGCCATCAGAATTTTACTTGCCTTTGCATGCTCCCTTAGAATAAAGGTGTATCAAATGGATGTAAAAAGTACTTTCTTGAATAGCTTGATCAAAGAAGAAGTCTATGTTGAGCAGCCCCCTGGCTTTGAGAATTCAAACCATGCAGATTTTGTATACAAGCTAGACAGGTCGCTTTATGGACTTAAGCAAGCACCAAGAGCTTGGTATGAGAGACTAAGCTCGTTCCTCATTGAAAAAGGGTACACACGAGGTAAGGTAGATCAAACACTTTTCACCAAGAAGTAAGGTAAGAATATCTTGATTGTTCAAATTTATGTTGATGATATTGTGTTTGGTTCTACTAAATCTGAAATGTGTGAGGAATTTGCTAACCTCATGACTAGTGAATTTGAGATGAGCCTAATAGGAGAACTCCAATTCTTTCTCGGTTTACAGGTCAACCAAGGACAAGATGGGTGCTTCATAAGTCAAGCCAAATACATCAAGGAGCTGCTGAAAAGATTTGACATGATGAACATCAAAATCATTGCAACTCCTATGAGCACCACAACATCACTGGATTCGGATGAAAATGGTAAATTAGTGGATGCAAAGATCTATAGAGGTATGATCGGCTCTTTGCTTTACTTGACTGCATGCCGACCAGATATCCAGTTTATTGTATGCCTTTGTTCTAGATTTCAAGTTAGTCCTAGAGAATCCCACTTGTCTGCCGTCAAACGTATCCTTAGATATCTTGCCGGCACTCATGATTTGGGATTGTGGTATCCGTCATCATGTGACTTATCTCTTATATCTTATTCTGATGCAAACTACGCTGGATGCAAGCTGGATCGTAAGAGTACTAGTGGCTATTGCCATTTTCTAGGCGGGTGTTTAGTTTCTTGGGCCTCCAAGAAACAACACTCGGTTGCCCTCTCAACCGCAGAGACAGAATATGTTGCTACGGGGAGCTGTGGCACCCAAGTGTTGTGGATTAAACAACAACTCTAAGACTACTTAGTGGATCTTGGTTGCGTCCCGATTCTGTGTGATAACACTAGTGCTATCAACCTTACAAAAAATCTAGTCCAGCACTCTAGGACTAAGCATATTGAGATTAGGCATCACTTCATTAGAGATGAGGTCGGTAAGAAAAATTTTGAACTGCATTTTGTTGATACTCTTAATCAAATTACTGATATTTTCACCAAGCCCTTATGTAGTGACAGGTTTTCAACACTCAGAAGGGAGCTTGGTCTTTGCCGACCTCAGGCCAATAAAAATTGAAATGATGATTTTGTTCAATTCAGTTGTGTGTTTTTGCAGATTGGTGTCCATGCATTGTTTATATGTAATTATGTCATTTTGCATATGGTGTAGCATTGCATGTAGTCATAATGCATAATAAAGTTGAATTCGTGTTCACGATGCATTGCATAGTTTGTGTACCATCATACTTCCATGGCCATGGTATATTAAATGTTGATGTATGGAAAGGCAGGTTATGCTTATCTAGAAGCACTCAATATGAGTGAGGTTTCACCTCCGCCAAATATCATGTGCCACTGTCGCATATAGGCCATATAGTAAGAGGGAGTTATCTTTTTGAAGTATTCATGCATATGTTTCATCTTCATTCTATTGCCATGAATAAGTGTACAACCATGTGTTGGGTCATGCATTTCATGTCTGCCAACTTCATGTTTGATCAGGTCAATCCCTGCATGGTTCTAGTCAACCTCTCCTTGACAATTATCTTTTCACTTGCAAACATAACTCCTTGAGTGCATTCATTGCATATCCTTAGGGGGAGTCTTGTTACTTTTCTTAATGTCTTACAATCTGAACTTTAATGGCTTACAGTCTGATTTGAGATCATGAGACCGACAGAACTACGACGTAAGAGCTTTCTATTATATACCCTGATGATTGTCCATCCAATGAAAATGGTTCAGATTTAATGATTTCCTTAAAGTTCTGAATATTTATTCTGAAATCATCTATGTTATGTGGTTTTAATAGACCTTAACTAGAGATTGCATATTGTGCTTTGAATGACTATCCTGATATCTGAAAATTCAAAATTCATGACCATCTTGGTGATACACTCAGGCTTAGTATTGTTCTTAAACATCTTGATGAGCTGGAATTCTTGGAAATCCATTTGACAGAGCAATGATATTGTTGCACTGAGAAACATGTCATGTCATCAAATCAAGTGACAAATAATATGTCATGATGTGCCCCTGTTATCTCTGTCGTCATTATATTTAGACTCTAGGTAGAGCACCGGCATAATTACTGAGAAATATATCTTCTCATCAAAGAAATGAGTTTGGATATGTCATGATGTGACTTTGCTA
Organism: Amorphophallus konjac; assembly: GCA_022559845.1. NCBI lineage: Eukaryota > Viridiplantae > Streptophyta > Magnoliopsida > Alismatales > Araceae > Amorphophallus > Amorphophallus konjac. Next base: position 176,243 of record JAHNEJ010002002.1, read on the forward strand.
TCTCTGTTCATTCTGAAACATAATCATCAGTTTTACCAAATACCTAGGGATACTGGCGTCTAAACAACGTGTATTCTTACGGCTAGGAAGCATGTACTAGACTTGATTGCTCGTAAAATATGAGTCATGTGCCTTCAAACTCAAAAGATATTGAAAATCCAATTTGCTGCACTCATAAAATTCCATGCTTTACTCATGCTTGTTTAGCCTCAATACTAGTTTTTGTGTTATTCCCTTTGTAGTTATTGAATATGGATGTATAAGACAAGGGACGGTTACACACTGCCATGATATGCACTTTTGGTTCATTTCTATTACAACATGGATGTAGATGCTTTTCAAACTCTATTGATGATCTCGGATCTCATTAGCTTTGAACCATATATGTTGCTCGCGGTATGTTTCAGGTTTGCATATAATGACTTGCTCTCCACTTCCATTCAGCTCTAGTCTCTCAGACTTTTGTAGCCTTCTCTGCCTTCTCCCTCCTTTTTGTTGTTGTCAAAGGGGGAGAATCTGCATATGTGAGTCCTTTGTGAGCTACTACCTTGAGCTTGTTTGTTAGTACCACTTTGTGAGTCCGTCCACTCTGTGCGCCCTTGTCATCTTGTCAAAGGGGGAGAAGCGAATTATGAAAGGGGGAGAGTCAAAGGGGGAGAGAGCCTTCATCTGTGATGGGGGATTGCATAGCATTCACATGCTTTCATCATCCATGCATACATATCCGCATTCACATGCTTTAATTATCATGGATCTTGAGTTGCATATCTTGAGCTGCATATGTTATAAAATTTGTCATCTTGGACATTACTGCGACATAATGACTCACAGTGTTGCCATCATAAAAAAGGGGGAGAATGTTGTGCCCCTGTGGTCATTTGAGTTATTTGATATTCATGGTTTTGATAATGGCTAAACACTATAACTCATTGTTATTTTCCACTCTCATATGACTGACATACGTGATGCTTTGTTCATGATAGGTAAGCCAATGAATGGACAAGGAATGGAGTGGAGATGGAAAATGTGAAAGCTCAATGATTGCGCCCTCGCACGAGGATCGACCAGTGCGGTCAGGTCGTGGGGGTCAAGGGGGCAGCGCCCCTTGCGGGGGTTTCCGGGGGCGGAGCCCCCGAAACCAAATTTAGAAATGCTCAAATGATCTAATGCATAAACCAAACCCACAAATGCATGAATTGATAAGGACATGAGTATCTTGACTTATAGACATGTTTCTTTGGGCTAACACTTCATTTTTGCAGGTATAGGTCTTTCCGGTCGACCAACACACCTTGGCCGGTCGACCAGTTCTTCCAGAAACAAGAAACTCCAGTTTTTACGGGTTTCGGTCAACCGCCCCTAGGTGTCCGGTCGACCGGTTTTGCCAGAGATGAAAAATCAACCGATTGTAAAATTCCGGTCGACCGCCCCATGCCTTCCGGTCGACCGCCAGCCCCGAGGCCCCGTTTTGTTGACTTTTGTTTCAAGCTCGAGGAGAGGTCTTTCTACCCATTTGTTTAACCCCAAAGTCACCCAATCCCCCATGGATTATGGATCTGGTCTGAGGGATGTCCAAGGACAATTCAAAGTCTATAAAACCAACACATGAGGGGTTAGAAACCCTAAGGCTTCAATTGGAACAAGAGAGATCAAGGGAGGCTAGAGGAGGTGATTCGCGGGTACTGTAGCACATCAGTGAACAGTGCTTCGGGCTAGAGTTCTTCATTCATTCTAAGGTGTTTGAAGCTCATATCAAAGCAAGCAATCTCCAAGGAAGTGCATAAGCAAGCAAGGCTATCAAGGTGATCCAAGGAAGATGATTTCACAAGGTTTTCAAGGGAGATCAAATCTGCATCCTTTATCTTCTTCATCAACTCAAGGTGATCCAAGGAAGATCATTTCACAAGGAAGAAGATACCATTGAAGAATCAGATTCAAGCTCCAGCAATCTCAGACAAGATCTTTTCTCTTTGAGCATATTTTATATCTTGTTTGAGTGTTTTCATATTTGTTCTCTTTCCATTTCATTCAATCATTTGAAACTTAAGATCATCCCTACCGGTGGTTAGTAGGAAGGTAATCGAAAGTTGTCCGATCTGCGGTGTTGACGTCCCTACCTGTGGTTAGTAGGAAGGCAATCAGAGGTCTTTCTGATTTGTGGTTCAGTGCGTGGCACTAGTGGATACTCACCGGATTTGGTGAGGGGTGGACGTAGGACTGGGGATTCAGTCTGAACCACCTTAAAATCTTGTGTGTTGTGGTTTGCTTGTGCGATTGCTTTGTGTTAGATGCATGCTTAGGTTCAATATCTATATTACGTAATCATCTTGCTAAGCAAATCATTTGTGTCTTTCATTAAGCAAATTATATTCCACTGCTATTATCATCATCTAGCTTTAAAGAGTGTTGCATTGCGAAAAGAGGGACAGATCTATTCACCCCTCCCCTCTAGATCCGCTATCCACTACTCAACACTACGTCCATCCCCCACTCAAACCTGAGTGAGGCTTTCGCTGCCTAACAGCTTGAACTGCTGAGCATCACAACTTGCTTACAGCTGAGCATCACAACTTGCTATCCGCTGAGCATTATAGCTTGGCTTATAGCTGAGCATCACAGCTTGCTATCCGCTGAGCATTACAGCTTCGCTAACCGATGACACACAGCTAGAAAGGAACAAGAAATAGAAAATAATAAAAGATAAATCACAGCATCAGAAAGCTGGAAATGAAAACAGAAAAATATAGCTCACGTAGGAGCAAGATCAGTTCTGGATCTAATCCAAGAACTGATAAGAATGCAAATCTTCAAGCACAATGTGACTCTCTATTCTTTCTCTACACACTCTCTGTGTCCTCTCAGACTTTTTCTATTCTCACGATACTCTATTTTTCTTTTTCTCCTTCTTCCTTCAGCGAGCTCTCTCTCTCTCTTAGCACTCTAAACCTTACTCTTCTCTCTCTTTTCTCTCTTTCTTTTCTTCTCTTTCTTTTCTTCTCTGCTGCTCTCTGAATTCTTCTTTTCTCTATGTCTTTTGAAAATGATCGCAGGAGAAGCTTTTATAGAGCCTCAGGCTTGGGTCCCACAAGCTTACACCTTGGGCGTGTGGGAACCACGTTTCCCACCCAATTACTTTATCCAAAAGGACGCTGGAAGTCCACGTGTGAGGAGAGAAGATGATGCTGTCCACGTGGCTAAATCTTTAGTCCAGACTCTCGCCTTGGATCACGTGTTTGTTGATCTACCATTCTAGGAAAAGGGGCGCCGGAGGTAAATTGGACAAGGAAGATGATTCTATCTGCTTCTGATTGCCCCATGTGGCAGGATCAGGCCTTGATCCTATGGTCCCTACAAGATTCACCCAGAATGCGTGTGGAGGGAACACTCCCGCCAAACTTTTCAGAAATATAATTCGCTTAGGTGCTTTAGAAGTCCACGTGTCAGATGGAAATAAGTTGCTTTCCATGTGGCAGATTTCTCTGTTAAGATTCCAGCATTCCTTGGATCACGTACCCTCTTAATTTTAATCACGTGACCCTACTGTCTTTGATAATTCTTGCCTTCTAAGTGTTCGATCATGCTGTTCCAATGACATGAAGCCTCTCATGCTTAAATCCTTGCCAAATAAAATATAAGGCATTTCGTCAAACACTTCATCAGCATGAGTGAATAGTCAATGTACTCTGACTAATAAGAAAATTGATCATAGTATAAGTCAGACAAAGATGCATCAATGATTTTCAGCCAAGTGTGAAAGATGCATAGACTTGATAGTGCTATGAGCAACACATGCACAGACCTTGCATTGTTGTATGCAAACATGCACAAACTTTATGCACATACCTTAATAGCATATGACCTGATGTGCACAGACCTGGTAAACAGATGTGCACAGACTTGCATAATGCAGTGAACACATATGCTCAGACCTATATACTGCCTCTACACTGACTTGAACATGTATGCTCAGACCTGGGGTATGCATATGCGCACTGACTACAGTAAAGGTGCTCAGACCTTAAGATCAATATGTGCATAGGCCCTAAAATGTGCATAGACCTGAATGCAGCATGTGCGTAGACCTTACAAGGCACACTGAGAAATGTACATCAACCTTGTAGACATAGCATGAATCTATGCACAGACCTTTCAGGCCTAAGTCTAAAATGTGCATCAACCTTTATTTCTAACGTGCTCAAACTTTGTATGCATTCTACAAAATATGCACTAACCATGTATGCAGTTTAGAAACCATGCATTGACCTTGTATGTACTGCTATAGAGACATGCATCGACCTTGTATGCACTACTACAGAGACATGCATTGACCTTGTATGCAGGTTGAACAAAATGTGCACCGACATATATGCAGACCAACATAATGTGCACTGACCTATATGCAGATCAACAGAATATGCACCGACCTATATGAAGGTGTGAACATGATATGCATCGACCTTAATCTGCTATGAACAGTGATGTGCATCAACCTTCATAACTAAACAGTGATGAGCACTGACCTTCTATATGAGTGAACAGTAATGTGCACGGACTTTCCTCTGCCTAGATATGCAGCATAGTAAACATGCATCGACTTTCATATGCACTATAGTGAACATGCATCGGCCTTAGATGTTGCAAGCAAAACTAGCATCGACTTTAGTTGCTTCACTTGGCGAACTAGCATTGACCTTACTATGCTGAAGGGCAAAGTAGCATCGATCTTACTATGCTAGAGAGCAAAGCAGCATCGACCTTACTATGTTGAAGGGAAAAATAGCATCGACCTTACCTGACAGACAAAGAGTATATGCACCAACCTTAATCTGCATTGCTGACTCACAATTTGACCAATTGACATGTTGTCAGTTCTTGAATAGTGGCATTGACCTATGTTGACTTTCTAAGTCACCTTTAAAATCTGTTCTGACAAACTGCATACCTCTATGATGAGATCATTAATAAATGCATCAAGGATTATAGCATCAAGTATGCATCAAGGTTATATCTATAGTGAGTTATAGTAATTGACATCATCAAAATCACAGGGACACAACATAAACAACGTGTCTCGTCATGTCAAAAAGTGCATACTAACCTGAATGCACCCTTAGAAATGTTCTTGTTAAAAAAAAAGAAAAGAAAAGGGGGAGAAAAGTAAAAATTATATGCTCATAAACCTCTAGAAATTGTTTATCTTCAATAATTAAAGAAGTTTTTCCTAGAGGTGTCTCATGAAATTGATTAGTAAGATTGAAAGAAAGGGGCAAACAATTGTTTTAAGAATTGTTTTAACTCTATTAAATGTGCATGCTTGATATTTTCTTTAAGGTTTTTATGTTCAGATTTGGGCTTACAAACTTCGAACCAGAAAAAATTAATATGGGTCATCTTTCGATTGTCTCTATTACGAGGATAAATGTTTTAAAGATCCCTGTAATCTGAACTTCAGATATTTTGGTTTAAAACCTCCTTAACCATTCACAGATTATTCCCATGCTACTTTTTCAAAATATTCTGAGTCCCTTTTGAAATAGAGAGACTTCCCTCTATCTCACTTTTGGACACCTTTGGATTTTATTGACTGCCACTCCTCTATGGGTCCTCTATCTTTTTGCTGATGTCAAAGGGGGAGAGGAAGTCATTATAGTCAGTCAAGGAAGTCATTATAGTCAGGCAAGGAGGTCATTGTAGTCAGTCACTTGTCAAGACCATGCATAGAGGGGAAAGGCAGTCCATGCATAAGGGGGAAAGGAAGTCATGGTTGTCTTGTGTATGGAATGGCGGTTTCAATGAATTTACTAATTCATAATGACTTATAGTTGCCATCATCAAAAAGGGGGAGAATGTTGTACATCCTTGGTTTTGATGATCTATAACTATAATCCATTGTGTGATATGTTATTTCCATCAAAAAGATGTAAAAGTTCTAAATTATGTAAGTGAACAGGTCAAGGACCTCAAGTCAACTCAAGCACTCAAGCCAGAAGCAAGCCGAATTGAATCCTAAGTGAAAACAGGATAAAAGCACAAGAACAGATCCTAAGTTGACTTAAACCAGTGTTAAGTCGACTTAAACTACCATCCAGAAGCTTATGTATGATCAGAGCAAACTCTAACTCGACCTAAGCCTGCCACAAGTCGAGTAAGCTAGGTTTCCAGAAGCTACGCACTGGAGGTTGCACACTTAAGTCGACCTAAAGTCTGGTTAGGTCGACTTGAAGATTCAAACAGAAGCCTTGGTTTGCAGAAGCAAGGCCAAGCCGAGTTAAAACATGTCTCAGCTCTACTTAAACCGACAGTAGACCAAAAGAACCCTAGAACACGATCCAGTGTGGCACGTGATCCTAGACATTGACTGGTGGGACCGCACGTACACGGATGAAGCCTTTGAAATGAATCTTTTTGGAGGGAAAACCCTCTCATCCTAACTACGTATGACACATGGCTCCACAAGATATTCTAGAGGAGAGAATATCGGCAGAATAGTTGTGCCTTCTGTGATGCGTGATAGAGGGAAAATTGAAAACGAGTGGGAGAGAGCAAGGGGTGCTAAAACAGAAAAAGGAAAAAGATGGAGCAAAAAGCTCGCTGATTGATAGAGAAGAAAAGAGCATGAGAAGAACTGGTGTGTGAGCAAAGAACAGAGGAGAGGAATAAGGGTGAGCCAACGGAGCAGCCAAGGAGAGAAATCGAGAAAAGGAACCAGGATCATCCAAGTAAGTCTTGGATAGCTCGTCCTAGGAGAAAGGAAGATTGAATATCAGAAAAGGAGAAGATCAAAATGAGAGAAAAGTTGAGATCAAGCATCCAGTTCGTGCTGATCAAGAGAAGCCTTGAGAAGAATTTCTTAAGACTGGTTTTTCTAGAGGAAACGTCTTCAGCAGAAGCAACCTGAATTCTCATCTATCCCTTGGTTTCACTGTTATTAGTAGGCTTTTGGTTTGATTGTATTTTTATTTTTCTTGGTTACTACACCCATATCATCTCTTGTTTGTGCCTGACCATCCTTGGCAGTGCGGTAAGGTGGTTTGCACAGAACTCCACTGTGCAGGTTTGGTTATGGGTGACCAGAACCGCATAGGATTTGTTCCTCTGGTCTGATGGTGTGGGTTGCACGATCAGGTTGTGCACAGCAGTGGTTGTGCACGTTGCACACTATGTGATCAGTGTGGGTGTGAGGATCTATTCCTCATTCAAGCAGTTTGGCAATGGTTTGTAGTGGAGTTTCTCCACGATCTTGCTTTGTGCAAGGGAAGCCTCACTTGGTTGAGTGAGGGGTGGACGTAGGTCTACGGGTTGCAGACTAAACCACCGTAAAATCTTGTGTGCAGTGGGTTGATGTTGGTATGATTGTTCCTTATCTTCTTTCACCCGTTCACAGGATGGTTTGCTCATAAGCACACTTGCTTGATACATTTAGTTTCAGTATTTATCTGTTCAGTTAGCAAGTTAATCTGGTGTGTGGTTGATTCAGGTTTTGTCAGAGTCATCTTCGATTCAGCACTTACTATCTAGGTTAATGTGCTTGAGGATTTCTCTCAGTGCCTAAGTTGCATATTGTGTGCAACATTAATTCCTTATTGTCTACGCACATTTAACTATTAGTTCATCCAATATCATCCTTTCTACATTCATGTCATTAACAGCATTGGTTTAATTGGTATCTAGTTAATTAGTTTCAAATCAATTTTGAATTGGGGATAGTTTCTGCCATAGGATCTATTCACCCCCCTCTAGATCCAATTCCACATCCAACATTATATCATTTTAGAACTTCTCTTTCAACTACTTGTAATCGTATACTACTCATACCTCGAATGATAATTTTTGCTAGATCTGTACTTTATTTAGTAAGCTTTACCTTAAAATTCTTTGGCCATACATATTATGTGGATGACTAAATATACTTGGTATCTATGATCCATAACCCTAATTGTGACGACCCAATTGATCCAGATACCGGGAAAAACCTGATACCATTCAAATCTTGGCCCGCCGCCGACGAGCTGGAGGGCTCGAAAGGGCTAAAAGGAGGGTGGAGGTACAAAGAAATAGGTAATAGAGCAGGACAATTCAACAATTAATAGAAATAAATAAACAACTACAATAGAGTCAAGTCCAACAAAAGTACAGTCAAAGGCAGGGAAACGTACCCAACACCGAGTGAACACTCGGCCCGGCGAGCTGGCAACTAAAAACCTCCGCACAGCACCCTCGAACCTCGAGGAAGAACCGCCGCACCTGAAGAGAAGGGGTGAGCCTTCTATCACTGGCTCAATAGGGGTCCCGTGGAACTCCAACCGTAAACAATGGTGGTAGCAGAAAGCAGTAACTACAGTAGGAATAACAAACCGGTGGCTGGTATAACTCGGCACTACAGCTACTCCTTCTGTACCTAAAAACACTCCCCGAGCTCATAGTCGGTGGACCACCGAACTAACGGGAAAAACCACTGGCTACACCGCAAGAAAACACACCACGACAACAGTGTCATGGAGACCCGTCTCACAGACAAAGGCCCAATCCAAGACCACGCGATCCAGGTAGACACAATCAAGACCTCACCGTCGTGAACCCTACACCGTCTAGGGAAAACCCTCGGTGACGCTCAACGGAACCCTAGACCTCTACCTCAAGAAACCAACCGGAAACTGCACGTAAAACCACATCTCGCGGATGTGAAATGGAAACTCGAATCACTAGAAACTCACATCACGTGACGGGAGCACTGTCCACCAGAAGCAAGGCCAGATGCGTCCACTGAAAACTTAGTCCACAGTCTCTGGTGTCTCTCTATGACGTCCCAGGCGGAGACCGAGACACCGTACAGTAACCAGGAACACAAAACAAGGACTAGCTGGGGTCGCGCTCTTTAGCGCGGGTCCGACTGCCCCCAACTACGCGTATACACACAAACCATGTGCTCTAGGTCAGGCCCTCTAGCAGGTTCTTCCCCCCAGCCCGGACGCAGGCTGCAAAGATGAGGGGCCCTATGGTAACCAGCCTAAAAATCGTCTCTCTCGGGTAACGTTCTCCACCACTCCCAAGTGGGTTCGCACATGCGTGCGCAGGAAAGCTACGACCAGTGGCAGGTCACTAAACGTGAACACGGAAAGCCACACACGCACCCACTGTTAGTAACATGGAGTAACAGGTGGCTCGGAGCCACCAGACTCTGCATGGTCCACTAGACCTAATAAACCCAATGGTCCTTGATTCACACAACTCGGGTCAAGATCGTTGAACCGGGACGGCTCCATGCCGTCAATCTAGTCTATCCCTAGGATAGAAACCATTGTAACATGATTCCCAAGGTAGCTCACGAGCCGCCGAGTCGATCCCTCATCCAAGGATCACACGGAGGACCTCCAGCCCCAGGCTGGTTAATTGGGCTCACGGTCCAAGGTCATACACATGGCCCACTCGGAAACCACCTTTCGGAGAAACCCACACCATGCAGGGAAAGCCCACCACACTCATGCCGACTCACGGTGACTCAATCAAACAATAACACAAAAGCCCGGAACACATGGGGTCACCCGGACCCACCAAACCTATGGGCACGCTAATCGAGATAACACGGTACCTCCAGACACCCCAAAATCATGGACACAGAACCCCTGGGATGTCTGGGACATCCACGAGACCGAAGGTCAACCACTAGGTCACAACTGGGTCGACCGGGGGTCAACACCACGCAAACGAAACACAACTAGCACGGAAAATTGGGTGACGGTCCTCCTTGGACCGTCAAACCACCTGGCGGTCTACCCCTGGACCACAAGCCATAGCCTGGCGGTCAACTCTGGGCGGCTAGAGACACGTAGCGGTCATGCCAGGACCATTATCGACCAAGAACACTTGGCAGTAAACGGTCATACCCCTGACCGCAACCCCCTGCCTGGCGGTCTACTCTGTGCCTCAAGCCACTGCCTGGCGGTCTATCGCGAGGCTGTAAGGCTCGAACCGACATAAGGACCCCTGGCGGTGTCCACGTGGCTGCCAAGTTGCTTAGCGGTCCCTAGAAGGACCGCTAGAACGTGCCGAGCGCAAAAATGGTGGAAAACTCCATTCCACGCCCCGTTCATACCCATGTGAAGAGGAAAACAAGGGGAAACTAGTCCCCAACCTCTCTAACACCGAGAGGACCCATTTATACCCCAAAAATGCGATCGAAACACCCGATCTGGTTCACACCCCAAAACATGCACTTTTCCCCAAAATGCAAAAATAACCTCGCTCGGCTCACCACGGCCTACAAAAGTCACGGGAAAGGAAGTACAGGGGTTAAGGATCCATCCCCCTACCTCCACCGAAGATTCCGTAGGCCGAGGACACTGATCCTCCAAGAAAATGCCGTTAAAGCTGCGCTGGTTCACGAACTTGCCACGAGCTCCACCGCGAGCCACCGCCTCCCAATCCTCGCCCATGCCCGGTCGCTCCTCGCCCGCGTCGCCCCGCCTGGCTCCGTCGGCCACCGGAGAAGAGTGGGTGAGAAGAGAGAGCATGAGAGAAGAGAGAGGGTGAGAGTGAGAAATGAGAGATGGGGAGAGAGAGAAAAGAGGTTTTATATATAGAAAATCTAAAAATTTCAAAAAATACCAAAAATAGGAAAAAATACTCCCCATGATCCTCGAAAAATGCACAACGCAGTGGTAACATCCCGGAGTCGGAGAACGCAACGGTTCACCCTACACGGGGTTCCAAAGGTCCGACAGGCCAAAACACGCGTAAACCGCAAAACTCAATCCGGGATCCATGAAAGCGATCCAAAACCCACGGATCCTTCTCTTTGTGGTTGGACCCTATTATACATGCTCTGATTGACATGAGTGTTACGACTTTGACAGATATTGAAATTCTGCGTCGAGGCATGATAGCCCTCTTGCCATGCCATAATATTTTTTATTTCTCTCTCTCTCTCTTTTTATCATCATTTTGTTTCTTTTGTCCATTAGACTTTGACAGATATTGAAATTAAAATTGAAACTGAGAATAAGGTCTTAAAAGACTGCCCCTATTTGAGACGTCCTCTTGTCGGGGCGTGCTTAGCTCAGTTGTCTTTGCCCAGACTACCTCTGGCATCAAATTTTGGTCGAGCAAAGAAGAGAAAAAGTCCTCGTGCCCTCGAGCATGGCCTAAGTAGAAATGGTATTTTTCAAGGGAGATAGCAAAGGACGCCATGAAGTGTGTGTGGTGCCAAACTAAGGGTTGCCCTTAATAAGGGGGGAGGGAATGCCGAACTCCTATCATGGGGTTTTCATAGCCAAAGGTGCTACAGTAGCAGGCTAATTTTTTTTATTGACATTAACTTAAATAAAGACCTAGGGCTAGGCCTAGACTACCACTCTTAATCAGGTTAAGAAGCACTTCATTTTTAAAAAAGCGTGCGTGAATGAGGTAATGAAACACAAGAATGCATACTTACACAAATGAATTACCTTGCAACCCTATTGTAGAAGTAGCTGCCGGAGGCGATTTTTGTTTAACATGGGAGTTATCTTCCTCATTTGGCAGATAGAAGAGAAGGAGACAAAGATTTGAAGTGACTTAACATGAAGGAGTGGTGCTAAGGCCAGACTCAGATGAATAAGGAAAAAGGAAAAAAGGTGAGGGCTAGAACTCCCTCACTAAGGTGTAGAACCCTGATCACATTAAAGGAGTTACAGAAGGAAAAGGAAATTAAGGGGAGGAATGATGGCTAAAGCCTCAAAAACAGTGAGAGAAAGGAAAGATGTCCAAAGCAATCGATCCGAGAGAAATCAGGTCGGACCTGGGATTAGGAGGAATTAGAAGAATGAACTGATAGATCGAAAGAGGTGGATCTAGAAGGTCCGGAGGCAGAGGATCGGAATCATTGGGGGAAAGATCCAGAGGTTCCAAAGGAAAAAAATGACCGGGGATGCGATGCCAAAGGGAAAGGTATGGAAAAATACGGTTTCAGAGGTCCTGAATAAAGAGAATGGCAAGGGACGCGATGCCCTGGAAAAATAGGAGGATGAATCAGAAGAAAGGGAAGTGGTCCGGGGGTTCTGGAGAAAGAAATTAGGAAGGGACACGATGCCCTAAAAAAATGGATGGGGAATCTAGAGGTTCCGGAGACAAAGGCGAATTAGAAGCAGCATTGAGATGGATGCATGGCAAGACTAAGAAAGATAAGATTACAAATGAGTGCTTCTGTATGGACTTAAGGATAGCCCCAATTGATAGTAAAATGAGAGAAAATAGACTCAAGTGGTTTGGGCATGTGTTTCGTCACTCTAACTCAGCACTGGTTAAAAGATGTGACCGAATCTTAGTCGATGCTAGTAAAAGAGCTCGAGGAAGGCCTAAAATGAGATGGTGCGATGTTATTAGGAAGGATAATAGTTTCTTGAGTTTAAATATGAATATAGCACTTGAAAGAAATCTTTGGTGGAACATGATTCATGTAGCTGACCCCAAATAATTGGGATAAGGCTCTGATGATGATGATGATGATGGAGAGGATCTGGAGTTTCTAGAAGATGAGGGTCAAGAGACCCAGGATAGAAGAGTGAATGCCAATGCAAATGTATGAAATGTAAGTAATGTATGGAATGCATGGTGTTGGGTTCGTTGTGCTCCCTCTTTGTCTTTGCTAATAGTTTTGATGATAACAAAATATTGTGTGCATTGTGTGTGTGTAGAGTGAGCTTATATGTTGATATCTTGTTTAGCAAGTTGCTTTACAGGATTGAATTGCTTGAGTCATTCATGAGCTTATTTTCACTAGTTCTTCAATATAATGATTGTGGCTCATGCATATTGTTCATGAGGAAAACAGTGCATTTAAGTGTGCTTTCAAATGATTTGGTTTTTCAAGAACTCGAACTCTCTTGAAACAGTGTCGACACTAGGTGTCGACACTTCTTCGGTTGCATTTATTCTGGAACATTGTTTATGAATGGCTTCATTGGTAGGTCGATGAAATTCGGGCTTAACTTGGATTACATGCTTCATCTTTTTCTACATTTTGCACATGAAGTTATGAACTTGATAGTTTGACATATTTGGAATCATGATGCTCACACCTTGGTTAAGACACCTTGGTTAAGTGTATGACATTTTTTTCTTGAACCTTGGATTCTGGAATGTTGCTTTTGAATGTTGTCTAAAAGCCAAGCCAAGACTTGTGTTTTCATTTCATTAGCTCTTCAATAACATGAATGGGCTAACATGGATATAACTCTTGTTCACATTTTGATCGTCTTTCATGCATGTTCTTCTAATGTCGGTCAAGCTATAAAAGTGTTTTAAACTCCTCTCACATTGCATATTGCTCAACGGGATTCTTGAGGAGTTTGGGTCTTAACTTGCTTCACATGAGAATTGATGTAGTTCGGTTGAATGAGTTTCATGCATGGCAAATTTGGTTTAATCTTTGGTTAAGAAAAAATGGGTTTTTCAAGTGTCCTCATGTATGTTTTTCATCATATCATTTATGAGTTCTTGATGCCTTAAATGAGGCTCATGCATTGACTTAATGAGTTTTTGGGGCTTACGACATGTTAACCTATTCACATTATAACTTGCTGGAATGCTTGATTGGATGTGGTTTAAAATAAGCCAACACTTTGTTTCAATGCATGGGTATTTGTTCTTGAGGTTTGATTGAATGAAAATTGTGTTTTTCAATGGGTTTAGGATCGATTTATTGCGTGACAGTGGAAGAGTTGACTCTAAGAGTCGACACTTTCCTGGAGTTGTGTTGTTTGCATTGGTTTTTTATATGCAGGCAAAAACTGTCGACTCTGAGAGTCGACACTTTTGTCTTGGGTGGTTTTTCTTCATCACAGGCAGCACCGTGTGAAGAAAGTGTCCACTCTGAGAGTCGACACTTGCTCTGGGCGAACCGGATTGGGTTTTTCGGAACCCATTCGAACCTTTTGGAATCCAACCCTTTTTGTCCCAAACTTGACCCCAATACCCCTAGGGTTCTCATACATATTTGAGAGGTGTTTTGAGAGCTTTTTATAAAGGGTTTAATGGTCTTGCTGCATCTTTTTTCAGGAGATATATAGTTGCTGCGATTTTATCATCGGATGGTGTGTGAAGGAGGGTCCAGGCCGCTGGTGGGAGAGGAGGAGAGGGCTTTGAGTGTTAATCTTTTTCCTTCCTCTTGTAGGGGTGATTTGGGTTGGAAAGCTGTAGATCTACATTCCTCTTCAAGCATTCATGCTACCACGAAGCCAAATCTCCATGGAGAAGTTCGTTTGGCAACGTTTCGTTTGAAAATCGATCCCCCACCTTCTCAACCTTCATGGAAGATATATTGGCCGGTCTTAACTTGTCAAGGAGATATTTCTACAACCCTTCTAAGTCTATTTTGTGTTTATCTTCAATTTATCTTGAGTATTGAGTATGTATTGAACATCCTTCGATTTATTTATACTCGGAATACTGTGTGTGGGTTTACGGAGCTGCGTATCCGTGTGAGGATTTAGTGCGCGGTAAGTTCCCCGACTGTGTTTGTGTGTGCTGCAGTGGCAGCGGTCTAGGGCAAGGCCCCGTGTGTGCAGATTGTTGCAGAAGCAGCGTGTGTAGTGTTGGGGCTCGTCCCCGTGGTTGCTACATTTGTAGTGTGGTAGTGAAGCCTCACCGGGTTCGGTGAGGGGTGGACGTAGGGAGCCCGTCGTGGTCCCGAACCACCTAAAAATCTCCGCGTTCTTTGTGGCATGCCTGTGTGATTGTCCATTTCTCCTATCTTAGTTCACAGGTTATTTTATAAATTTTTATTCACTGCACCACTACACATTGCTACATCTGCTATTCGTGTTTGGCTTAGGCTCAATCGTTCAGTACATAGATTATTCGAGTGAGATCGGAAAGATTGAGTGAACCTAAATCTCACTTTAGTTTAGTTTAGGCTAATTAACGTAGTTAATTTTATTTCCGCTATAATTAGTTTAGTTTGTTTTTAAAATCCACCATCTCGACTGTGGGACAATTCAACCCCCCCTTCTTGTCTGCCATCTACTCTGGGCCAACAATTGTCATCAGAGCCCGATCTCTGATTTTTTTTGCGGCCCTTGTGGTCCAGGAGTAAAAATCTTTGATAATGGCTATGAATGGCATGCTTCCTGAGGGTCACTCTATACATAGACCCCCATTCTTTGATGGGAGAAATTATCCCCATTTAAAAAATAGAGTGACTGTGTTCCTGTGAGCACAAGATTATGATACCTGGAGAGTCATTAGTAAAGGTCCTTATCAAGTGCTTGATGATGAGGATAGTTGGACTGAAGAGCATATTAGGAAATAATGTGCTAATTTTAGATCTATGAATATTGTTCAATGTGCTATACATCCCAATGAATATTCATGAGTCTCGATGTGTTCTTCTGCTCAAGAAATGTGGGAGAAGCTTTGACTTATCTATGAAGGAACGTCGGAGGTAAAAGAGACAAAAGCAAATTTGTTGATTCAAGACTATGAGTTGTTCGCCATGAAGCCGGAAGAAACAATATCACAAATGTTCGCAAGGCTGAGCGAGATAACAAATGGATTGAAGGCGTTGGGAAAGAACTACACCAACCAGGATTTAGTGAGAAAAGTGCTACGTTCCCTCTCACCTCAATGGCACACGAAGGTGACGGTAATTGAGGACTCCAAGGATCTTACCACTCTCACGGTGGATGAGCTAATTGGGTGTTTAATGACGTATGAAATCAACATCAAGAGGACAGAGGAGGAGAACTAGAAGAAGAAGACGATTGCTTTGAAGGTCTATCAAGGATCGTTGGAAGAAAATGATGAAACATCAAGTTTTGATAGCAGTGAGGAGGATCTTGTGGACCTCATCACTAGAGCGAGAAAATTTTTCAAGAAGACTAGAAAAGATGGCACCTCTACTTGGAAAGGTCAGAAAAAATCGTTAGAGAAGAAAAGAGAAATTAGATGCTATGAATGCAACAAAGTCGGCCACATGAAAAATGAGTGCCCGGAAATTCAGATGAAGATCAAGAAAGAAAGGGCAAAGAAGTCCAAGGCCATGAAGGCGACATGGAGTGATGAGGATGAAAGCAAGTCCAAGTCTGATGAGGAGGATAAACTGGACGAGCTTGTCCAAAATCTCTGTTTGATGGCAAATGAGGAGAACGACAATGAGGTAAGCTATGATGACGAAGACCTTACTTGTGATCAATGGAAAATTGCATATGTTGAATTATATAAAAATTACAAGAAGGTCAAGTCTGAGAATAAAAACTTGAAAAAGAAATTTCATGACTTTACACATTCTAGTTCATCTTCATGCATTAAATGCAGTTTCCTTGAGTTAGAACTTGCAAAGATAAAGGATAAAAATGAAATTCTGAATTCTACTATAGCTTTTCATGAAGATGAGATTGGTTGTCTAGAGGTTGAAAAACAACATGCGTGTGAGAATGTGAAAAATCTCAAAACTGAAAATGAAAAATTGGTAAAGGAGTTGGAAAGAATCAAGGAAAAATTGATTGAATGTGAGAAATCCAAAAAGGACATTGAAACCAACTTCAACACCATGTGTGATGAGCTTTAGAAATTGAAAGGTTTTGCTGAAAAAGAATTGAAAGGAAAATAGAAAATGTTTGAATATGGTGAAGGTAGTCAAATGTATGAGAAGAGAGGTGTAGGACACTCTCCCACAAAGAAAAATTCTTTTGTAAGAAATCAATTTCATAAGTCCAAGTCCTGTGACTCACATTGTCATTCTCATGTCAATTCATGCATAAATTCATTTGATGATGGATTAAACATGCATAGGAGAAACCGTTTTAGAAAGCCAAGTGTAACTTGCTTCTATTGTGGTATGATCGGCCATTCCATGTATGTTTGCGATTTAATGAAGGTCGATGATGAATGGTATGAGAGGAAGAATAGAAAATCTTTTGTTTGAAATGAAACTAACCCCTCGGGACCCAAGATGCCTTGGGTAGCCAAAATATTGAAATGAGAATTTTGCTTTGCAGGGGTGCCTTGAGATTGAAGAAATTGTTGATGAATAAAGACCCTTCAAGGCAAGAGAAATGAAGAGCTTGTCTGGTAATGATTTTCATTGCACTGTTTGCATTTGATTATGCAACTCAGGTAAGGAACTGAATTTTGAGAAAAATCTAATTTCTTCCAATTGCCATTTTCCCATCATGTTGATTTTGACTTTATCTAAGAGGAATGCTGATATCTAGTGAATAAATTTTGTCTTTGAATCTTTAAGACTGCACATAGAATCATTCACTCTTACACTCACATTTTGTGAATAACAGTTCAGTTTTGCATACACAGCATACATACCTAACCTCTTGCACTAATCACACATATCCTTCCATATTTGTGGTGCGGACACACGCCGCAATACGCATTGGTGACCGAGGATACATCGGGGCGCACTTAGCTCGCGAAGGATGTGGACCCATCGGCCGAGCCATCACCTTTCTTTCACATTTTTAGGCCATGTTGGGCCCTATTGTAGTCCATGTTGGACAATTGTATTAAATATGGCAAATGGGCTAGGCTAGGTATTGGGCTAGAGTTAATGGGCCTTTGGGCCTTAATTGGGCCAAAAGGGGCTTCAATGTGAACATGCCTAATGGGTTAGCATGCTAGGTATGAAAAGGGAAATGGGATGGAGGCTAGGTGGCGAGTGGAAGGGGGCGCCGCCTTTCTTGGTCCAAGGTAGGCAACCTACCAAACTTGGACTTCCCTCCTTTGAATTTTCAAAGGGAGGAAGCTTCCTTCCCCTCCCCTTTGTCTCCCTCTCCCCCACCTAAGTCCTTGGTGCATACCCCCTCACCCCTCCCCTCTCTCCCACAAAATTCCCAACCCCCACCCCTTCCCATGCTCTATATAAACATGTGTATAGTGTCATTTGTGGAGTTAATGAAGAATTAATGAATGAATTTTGTGAAAAATAGCCAAGAAGGCCAAGTGCGCCCTCTTCCTCTCTCCTCTCTCCCCTTGTAGCTGTGAGAGCTCCAATTCCTGAGGTATGATTCCTCCCTACCAGTCCCCCTTTGAGTGTGAAGCTCATCGCCACCACCGCCGCCGCCATCGAGCCGCCATCGCACCGCCACCACCGCTCATCGGAGTTCTGTCCAACCCTAGACAGAAGCCTAGTCCGTGATTTCTAGCTCTCAATTAGGAGCTCAGATCTG
Organism: Amorphophallus konjac; assembly: GCA_022559845.1. Classification (NCBI taxonomy): domain Eukaryota; kingdom Viridiplantae; phylum Streptophyta; class Magnoliopsida; order Alismatales; family Araceae; genus Amorphophallus; species Amorphophallus konjac. The sequence continues at coordinate 194,398 of JAHNEJ010002002.1, forward strand.
ATAAAATTTGGAGGGTGAGTTCCCCACATCCACCCCAACCTCCACAAAAAAATTCAAGCTATTTACCTCTCGTTTACCATTTTTCCCAATCTGTTCTTCCCACCCCTAGTAATCTGCCTCCTGTGCAGATCCACCAACTAGCAAGTCACCTCTTCACCATTTTCCCCCACTTTCCATTTTCTGAATGAGCTGAAATTTTAACTGGGAGTTATGTCCATCGAAACCCCCTTCCACAATTTTTCTTAGGATTTTTGGAGTTCGTTTACCAATTTTAAAAACCATTGCATTTTCCTAAATCTGTTCTGTCCTGTGTAGTCCAGATCCGACCCATCCCTATTAGAAAATCCATTTCCCATATCAAATCTCCACCAAAATTTACAAAAAAATTATTCACGTCTTCCTTACTTCCCCCTCTAGCTTCCATAAAAATCCCATTACACAGATCTAAAGTTTGAGTCACGGTCAACGCGCTTTCTCAGGCAGATCTCAATCTGCCAGGCCAGATCTGAGATAGGAACTCTTCCTGTTTGAACTTCAACCATGGAAAGTATGGCCCCAACAAAATTCCTATAACACCAGAGGGTTGAAGTACTTCGAGTCAGCTTCGCAACGGCGCTGGTTTCGCGTCGATCCGACGCTCGTGCTGATCGCAGCAAATTTTGTCGCAGAGTCGCGCAGTGTTGAAATAGTAGAACCAGCTTGAGAGAGCAAGCAACCCGGCCACCGGACGGCACCGACGGAGCTGTCGAACACGCTGCCCATCAACCCGAGATTGGTCCTCCTGAGCCCCACTTGTAGCCCTTTACCTCCCTGCATGGAGTGGGCATAGAAATTCATTTCTGTAAATTATTGTAATTGTTTGTACCAGGAGTTACTATCTTGGCCGGGATCATCTTCCCCACGCCCGGTAGCGTGGAGGTAAACTCGCCACACTCTCTATCGCATTTGCTCAATTCGTATATTTTCGTATGCCGCTGCTAGAGTGATAGGACGTAGCTCGATATATTCTTTTATCACCGCTGCGAGAGAGAGCGAAACCCATCCTGTGATCCGATCTGGGCATGAAAGAGAGCCGACTACCCGACTCATCGCCAGTTCCTCAACGGCGCAAGATCCAGCATTTCCCTCGCTAGGGATGTCCGCGAGCTAGAGTCCCAGGTTCACGTCCCGTCCCGCATCAAATTGGTATCAGAGCGGAAGGTTGAGTCTAGGGTAGTCATTGTTTAAAAAAAATAGAAAAAAATAAAAAAAAGTGTCTAAGTCGGTCCAAGGTTGCATTTGCATTCCTTTATTCGGTATATCAAAAGGCGTTGCCCGAACGTTAGGTTACGCCTATCGGGAAGGTCGCACATTTACGAGAAAGGATCTTCGGATCTCGTAACTCCGCCAAGTACCGGATATGGGTTGAGTCTAGGTTTATAGTCGAGTCGGTACTCCAACTTTGCATAGTTGTTTTAGGGTCGTGTCTAGTCCAAGAGAGTCCGGCCTTGTCACCGTGTGTCTGCATGTCCACTACCCACCACCACCATGGCCGTCCCCCGAGACCATGCGTTCGATTGGTCATCCTTGGTAGTCGAATTCAATGCTTTCATGGCCCGACACCCGACCCCTAAGCCAACAACCAAGTCATTCCAGCGACCTATAGTGTCCACTGCCATCCTACCTAATGGGTTACATACGGAGATCAACTTCATCAGTAGGGTGTCGTCTAACTGTGTCTCACAAGACATAGTTGAGTCACTCTCTAAGACCGAAGAGATTCTTCTTAACGGTGGCTTCACATTTGTAGAGTTCCAATGGAGGTTCGGCCCCGTTCTTTATGACGATGGAGCATGGTGCAAGGTCGACACACTTGTTGGCCCATGCATCATTTTAGGGCAAGAGTGGTTGGAAGAAAGGAGAGCGACCTTTGACAGGGATTGGAGGACCTGCACCTTATACCCACCTCACCTACCCGGCGAGTTCTTCTTCCATGATGGCATTCAGCCGACCACGTCTGTGTCACCCGCCACCCAGCCCCAGTGGCCCATTCCGCCTCCGGACTCACGCCCAGCACCTCTCCTAGAGCCCACCCATGTGGCCCTATGTAGTGGGATTTGCCATTTCTCCGACCCGTGTCCTTCACATTCAGTTACCTTAAAGGACAACCATTCGGAGGCTGCCTCACCCGGGCCTACTCTAGTGAGTTATGAGGCTGACCAAGAGTTGGCCGAGGAGTACCTCGATGATGTTTTGGGGTTAGAGAGTGATCCAAAAGATGGCCAGGGACTGTTAGTCACCCCAATCCGCCCGGTCATCCCGGACCTATCTGTCCCACCCACTTTGTCCTCGGAGGACCCCACCATCCCACTTCTACCCGTTTCCCCTATTGTAGCGTAGCCACTAGTGACGACCGTACCACTGTCGACACCCTATGTTGACACGGTATGGTTGGATTTCTGCCACGCGTACAAGAGATAATATCCGGACTTCCTTTTTTTCGTGCTTCACTTTAGACGTCCGGATTACATTCCCGTCACCCGCCTCCTGATCCTCCCGCACTTTCATACCCGAGGGCGAGTCTTCTCAAATCGGCGACGATTGACGAGGGATGAAACTCACGGCATCAAGTTGTTGGTCAGTCTATCTTTACACCTAGTGTATGCAAACGGTGTCCAACATTCCCACCGAGTCTTCCTCAGTAAGTCTCTTGCATGTGTCGTCAGTTATAAGAAGTCATTCGTTGGTGTCTCTCCGTCTGTCCGCATACCATAGTCAATGAGTCGATTTTGCTTATTTATACAGTTTGTCTGTCGAGTGCATAGTGAGTCTGCATACATCAAGTTGAGTCGGTCTATTGTCTGCTCACGTTGTCAGTCCCTTTCGAGTGTGAGGCAAGTCAAGTCTAGTGCGTACGTTGTAGACGTGCCAAAATTTGGGATCAGCTCTACCTCAACATATCGGATCTAGTCACATAAAGGGACTCAGTGGTGATTCCTAGTGAGTTTTCGAGCCGCCTCTTCCCCTTTGCGAGTGACCCCCCCCGGAGTTTCCACCATTAGCCTCACTCCCACAGCAGCATGCACATATCGAATATATACGGGATGAGCAGGTGACGATTACTTGGAGTGCAGCGTACTCTGCGCTACCAGGTCGGTGACAGATCCACAAGAGCCACACGAGCAGCCGCACCCCTTACTCGATGGGGTCGAGTTCCTCCCACCCGGGGAGAATTGGTGCGGACACACGCCACAATACGCATTGGTGGCTGAGGATACGCCGGGGCCCGCTTAGCTCGCGGAGCACGTGGACGCATCGGCCGAGCCATCACCTTTATTTCACATTTTTAGGCCATGTTCGGCCCTATTGTAGTCCATGTTGGACAATTGTATTAAATATGGCAAATGGGCTAGGCTAGGTATTGGGCTAGAGTTAATGGGCCTTTGGGGCTTAATTGGGCCAAAAGGGGATTCAATGTGAACATGCCTAATGGGTTAGCATGCTAGGTATGAAAAGGGAAATGGGATGGAGGCTAGGTGGCTAGTGGAAGGGGGCGCCCCCCTTTCTTGGTCCAAGGTAGGCAACCTACCAAACTTGGACTTCCCTCCTTTGAATTTTCAAAGGGAGGAAGCTTCCTTCCCCTCCCCTTTGTCTCCCTCTCCCCCACCTAACTCCATGGTGCGCACCCCCTCACCCCTCCCCTCTCTCCCACGAAATTCCCAACCCCCACCCCTTGCCATGCTCTATATAAACATGTGTATAGTGTCATTTGTGGAGTTAATGAAGAATTAATGAATGAATTTTGTGAAAAATAGCCAAGAAGGCCAAGTGCGCCCTCTTCCTCTCTCCTCTTGCAGCTGTGAGATCTCCTATTCTTGAGGTGTGATTCCTCCCTACCAGTCCCCCTTTGAGTGTGAAGCTCATCGCCGCCGCCGCCATCGAGCCGCCATCGTCGCATCATCGGAGTTCTGTCCAACCCTGGACAGAAGCCTAGTCCGTGATTAATAGCTCTCAATCAGGAGCTCGGATCATGATGAAATTTGGAGGGTGAGTTCCCCACGTCCACCCCAGCCTCCACAAAAAAAATTCAGGTTATTTACCCCTCGTTTACCATTTTTCCCAATCTGTTCTTCCCACCCCTAGTAATCTGCCTCATGTGCAGATTCACCAACCAGCAAGTCACATCTTCACACTTTTCACCCACTTTCCCTTTTTTGAATGAGCTAAAATTTTAACTGGGAGTTCTGTTCATTGAAACCCCATTCCATAATTTTTCTTTGGATTTTTAGAGTTTGCTCACCATTTTTAAAAACCACTGCATTTTCCCAAATCTATTCTGTCCTATGCAGTCCAGATCCGACCCATCCCTATTAGAAAATCCATTTCCCATAACAAACCTCCACCAAAATTTACAAAAAAATATCAACGTCTTCCTTACTTCCCCCTCTAGCTTTCATAAAAATCCCATCACCCAGATCTGAAGTTTGAGTCACGGTCAATGCGCTTTCTCAGGCAGATCTTAGTCTACCCGGCCAGATATGAGACAGGAACCCTTCCTGTTTGAAATTTCACCATGGAAAGTACGGCCCCAACAAAATTCCTGTAACACCAGAGGGTTGAAGTACTTCGAGTCAGCTTCGCAACGGAGTTAGTTTCGTGTCGATCCGCCGCCCATGCTGATCGCAGCAAATTTTCTCTCCGAGTCGCGCAGTGTTGAAACAACAGAACCAGCTCGGGATAGCATGCAACCCGGCCACCGGACGGCACCGACGGAGCTGTCCAACACGCTGCCCATCAACCCGAGATCGGTCCTCTCGGGCCCCACTTGTAGCCCTTTACCTCCCTGCGTGGAGTGGGCATAGGAATTCATTTCTGAAAATTATTGTAATTGTTTGTACCGGGAGTTACTATCTTGGCCAGGATCATCTTCCCCACGCCCGATAGTGTGGAGGTAAACTCGCCACTCTCTCTGTCGCATTTGCTTATTTCTTATTTATTTGTATATGCCGCTGCGAGTGATAGGTTACTAGCTCGATTCAATTTAAACACCACTGCGAGAGAGAGAGCGAAACTCGTCCCGTGACCCGATCATGGCACGAAAGAGAGCCGACTTCTTAACCGCGTAGATCCGCACGTTTCCCTCGCTTAGGGATGTCCGCGAGCTAGAGTCCCAGGTTCGTGAGTCCGTCCCGCATCAATTTGTAAATAGGAATTAGTTTCAATCATCGTCAATTTACTTGCACAAACTTCACATACTTGTGTGCTTGAATGCCATGATTTTTCGGTATATCAAATAGCGATTGTGGAAGGTTGGATTATGTCCAGCTGGAATCTTTCCCTATGCGTGATGGTAGTCTTCGGACCTACGTTCTCTGCCACGTACCGAAAGTCACTTTGCTTGAAAATATTGCAATATCTTTGCTTGATTGCATGTATATACGTTATGCAACCATTTCTTAATATCTTTCTAAGACCTCACCTCCTTGCTAAATAAAATTGCATTGATCTAGACATGTTTGTTACATGGCACATATTAAAGGGGAGGTTCTATTCATAAATGTGCATATGCTTAGGGGGAGACATAACTGTGGTGAGACTAATTCATCTCTTACATTCAGTATAACCACCCATACAATTTGCACTTTTTGAGATAAATGATTCAATTTAATAAGGATTTCAGTTATTCCACTCAACACTTTTGAGGGCACTTGATTCCCTACATAGAAGTCGCATGTCTCATTAGAAAAAAGCTGTCAGCCCCACCAAAACTGTCAATAAGTGGATTTGGAACCAAGTAGCCGGGAATATCCTCTAAAATAAAGGAGGAAACTCGGATCGAAAAGTGACAAAAATCCACAATAAAAATTATTGACGAAGCTGAGTAACCGGGAAGTGCCCCTGAATTAAAGGGTACGACTCGAGTCAAAAGATTAGTCATCTTTTTAGTATTTAAAAAAAATTGGGGTGGTGCGTAGCTACCAAAAGTCGAGCACTGTGTATGGAAGTGTCGAGAGGAAAGGTTCTTTCTTGTGTTCCATAGAAAATCTAAAAATCCATATTGCATTGGAGTTCATTTCTCATCTTTCACATATTCACTTCGGGTTTGATTTTATGAATGTACTTTATGAATCAGTCATCTTTCATGGTTTATGCAGTACCATCTTTTTGTAAGCACGACCCTCTTAGTATTGTTCATGATCATCATGTTCCTCAATCAATAGCATTTTTCTTAAACCTATCCCCAAGGGACTTGCTTGCTTCTATATCTTATTATGCATGCTTGAGTGCTTGATTTTTTTTATCATACTTCATTTCACATTGATGCATCTACAGATCATACATGTAAATAACAAGTTTAAATAACCCCATAGTCAATCAGTTTTTCTTCATGACAAAAAGGGGGAGACTAATGATCTTTAGCATAACATTTGCATATATTTCAAACATCTTGCATATTGCACATCAAATTCCATCTTTTTGGTTTGTGTTTATTATTGACACACCTTCCTTCATGGTAGGTGTATTGCTAGGTTCGTGCGGCAATGACTTTATATTTTTGTCTCATTCATTTTTTATTTGTCATATCTATTCCTCTAGTCCCCCACTTTTTGATAATGCCAAAGGGGGAGAGAGTTTTGAGGTGGCCACAATATTTTGTCATTATCAAAAAGGGGGTGATTGTTGGGTTCGTTGCACTCCCTCTTTGTCATGATAATGGTTTTGATGATAACAAAATATTGTGTGCATTACGTGTGTGCAAAGTGAGGTTATATGCTGATATCTTGTTTTGCAAGTTGCTTTACATGATGGAATTGCATGAGTCTTTCATGAGCTTATTTTCACTAGTTCTTTAATATAATGATTGTGGCTCACGCATATTGTTCATGAGGAAAACTGTGCATTTAATTGTGCTTTCAAATGATTTACTTTTTTAAGAACTCGAACTGTCTTGAAACAGTGTCGACACTGGGTGTCGACACTTCTTCAGCTGCATTTATTCTGGAACATTGTTTATGAATGGCTTCATTGGTAGTTCGATGAAATTCGGGCTTACCTTGGATTACATGCTTCCTCTTTTTCTGCATTTTACACATGAAGTTCTGAACTTGATAGTTTGACATATTTGGAATCATGATGCTCACACCTTGGTTAAGACACCTTGGTTAAGCGTATGACTTTTTGTTCTTGAACCTTGGATTCTGGAATGTTGCTTTTGAATGTTGTCTAAAAGCCAAGCCAAGACTTGTGTTTTCATTTCATTAACTCTTCAATAGCATGAATGGGCTAACATGGATATAACTCTTGTTCACATTTTGATCATCTTTCATGCATGTTCTTCTAATGTCAGTCAAGCTATAAAAGTGTTTTAAACTCCTCTCACATTGCATATTGCTCAATGGGATTCTTGAGGAGTTTGGGTCTTAACTTGCTTCACATGAGAATTGATGTAGTTGGGTTGAATGAGTTTCATGCATGGCAAATTTGGTATAATCTTTGGTTAAGAAAAAGTTGGTTTTTCAAGTGTCCTCATGTATGTTTTTCATCATATCGTTTATGAGTTCTTGATGCCTTAAATGAGGCTCATGCATTGACTTAATGAGTTTTTGGGGCTTACGACATGTTAACCTATTCACATTATAACTTGCTGGAATGCTTGATTGGATGTGGTTTAAAATTAGCCAACACTTTGTTTCAATGCACGAATATTTGTTCTTGAGGTTTGATTGAATGAAAATTGTGTTTTTCAATGGGTTTAAGATCGATTTACTACGTGATAGTGGAAGATTCGACTCTAAGAGTCGACACTTTCCTGGAGTTGTGCTGTTTGCATTGGTTTTTTATATGCTGGCAAAAAGTGTTGACTCTGAGAGTCGACACTTTCTGTCCTATGTGCTATTTTTGTGGCTGGCAGAACTCTTGACAAAAAGTGTCGACTTTGAGAGTCGACACTTTTGTTCTGGGTGGTTTTTCTTCATTGTAGGCAGCACTCTGTGAAGCAAGTGTCGACTCTGAGAGTCAACACTTGCTCTGGGTGAACCGGATCAGGTTTTCCGGAACCCATTCGAACCTTTTGGAATCCAACCCTTTTTGTCCCAAACATGACCCCAATACCCCTAGGGTTCTCATACATATTTGCGAGGTGTTTTGAGAGCTTTTTATAAAGGGTTTAATGGTCTTGTTGCATCTTTTTTCAGGAGATATATAGCTGCTGTGATTTTATCATCGGAAGGAGTGTGAAGGAGGGTCCAGGCCGCAGGTGGGAGAGGAAGAGAGGGCTTTGAGTGTTAATCTTTTTCCTTCCTCTTGCAGGGGCGATTTGGGTTGGAAAGCTGTAGATCTACATTCATTTTCAAGCATTCATGATACAACGAAGCCAAATCTCCAAGGGTAAGTTCGTTTGGCAACGTTTCGTTTGAAAATTGACCCCCCACCTTCTCAACCTTCATGGAAGATATATTGGCCGGTCTTAACTTGTCAAGGAGATATTTCTACAACCCTTCTAAGTCTCTTTTGTGTTTATCTTCAGTTTATCTTGAGTATTGAGTATGTATTGAACATCCTTCTATTTCTCTAAACTCGGAATACTGTGTGTGGGTTTACAGAGTTGCGTGTCCTTGTGAGGATTTAGTGCGGGGTAAGTTCCCCGACTGTGTTTGTGTGTGCTGCGGTGGCAGCGGTCTGGGGCAAGGCCCCGTGTGTGCAGATTGCTGCGGAAGCAACGTGTATGGTGTTGGGGCTCGTCCCCGTCGTTGCTACATTTGTAGCGTGGTAGTGAAGCCTCACCGGGTTCGGTGAGGGGTGGACGTCAGGAACCCGTCGTGGTCCCGAACCACCTAAAAATCACCGTGTTCTTTGTGGCATGCCTGTGTGATTGTCCATTTATCCTATCTCAGTTCACAGGTTATTTTATAGATTTTTATTCACTGCACCACTACACATTGCTACATCTGCTATTCGTGTTTAGCTTAGGCTCAATCGTTCAGTGCATAGATTATTCGGGTGAGATCGAAAAGATTGAGTGAACCTAAATCTCACTTCAGTTTAATTTAGGCTAATTAACATAGTTAATTTTGTTTCCGCTATAATTAGTTTAGTTTATTTTTAAAATTCGCCATCTCGATTGGGTGACAATTCAACCCCCCCTTCTTGTCCGCCATCTACTCTGGGCCAACACATGGAATACACAGACTGCACGGACAAGATCCTCCTTCTTACCCAATGGATGGCCCATAAGAAGAAATTAACGATCAGTAAGAGCGTGGATGGAATGGAATGGGGTGTGAATGGATTGGTGGAAAGCCCTTCCACACAACAATCGTTACCCCTCAATGGCCACTTGCTTTCTAATATAGCATTTTGCCCCATCCAATGACATGCCCGAATAGACAGCTCAATTGGCGGAGTTGGTGCCCATAAGCTCTCATTTGATTAAATTTCAATAGCCATGGAATCCCGTGAACATTCCGAACTAAATGGAAACTCTCTTGGCAAATGATCACAACATAAATCTGAGAGTTCCACATGGGGTATGGGAACCTCGGCATGAGATGGCATCTTGAAAGGTAACTCCCATGGCAAGTAAGCAACGTCAATACATGGAAGTTGGACCTTCGGCATTGGAGCCTTCATAATGCTCAGGGCTCTTGGAATATCCTCTTTAAAAACACTTGGTAACATGGGCACCTATCCCTTACATGGAAGTAAAGATGAAGTAGACTTGATATTGAAGACTTCTAGCAAGGGATCTCTCGATCCACCCTTGAGTACGAACATCATCTCCTTGGCAGTGGAATGTGTCATTACAATACTTGAGGAGAACCCCTTCTCTTTGCTAGGTATTTGCACTATAACGGAACAAGGGGTAATGAGAGCTTCAAAAACATCTTGACCAATGAGCAGCGTAACTTTGATAATCTTGGCTTTGGCCCTTAATGGCATCAACTCTTGACATTCTTTCTTGGTGAGCATCGGCGAGACTTGACCTTCTCAAAGATGGCTAGTACAAGACCATGAATCGGCATCCGAAATATAAAGTCTTGAATTTTGAAAGACATAGCTGTGACCAAATTCTTCTCACCCAGCTCCTAAGCATCATCTTTTGCACATATATTTATAGAGGTACACCCACTCCGAGGGGTGATGGAGGAAGGTGAGATGGATGTGGTCGGCTTAGTAGATGATGAAGGTTCAATAGAGGGCATTATCGGAAGGGTAGATGGAGGTTCAAACATGACGAGCTTCATCCCTTGCTCGGGAGCAGACGGGGTTGGCTCGAGTGCAAAAATAAGTTGTCCCTACTCAGGGTCAGCCACGAGTTCGAATAAAGGGTTGAATGAAGGATTAGGGATGGTTGGCTGTGGGATCATGGGGATGACAGAGGGTTTAGGTGGCGGCGATGGAAGGCTAATTGGTTGGGGAAGAGGATAATTAGTGGAAGGCTCAGAAGGCTTGGTGGAGTTTAACGGCATGGTAGTTGGAGGTGTGGATGAAGGATGAATGACAGTGGGTTTAGTATGGATGAAGCGTCTAATTTTGGGGTGATGAGAATATCTAAGGGTAGGAGGTTGAGTGTAGGGTTCATGGTGTATCTATGTGGGTTGTTAGAGTATCGACCCATCATCAAAACACCACATGGTTTCGGAAATAGGGGTAAGGTTAGTGGCATCATCCTGAGCAGGGGGGTCTTGTGGTAGTGGTGGAAGAGGAAAGTGAAGGAACCTCGGAGTAGGTTTATCTGGAAAAACTTCATCATGTGCCATCTCAAATTCTTCATAATTAGATTCAAATGGACGTCGTGGTGGAGATGTATTGATGGGTGGTGGAGCGTGATAATGTGGAGGGTTTTGTGGATATGGATGTGGAGGCGGTGAGCCATGTAAATGAATGGGATGGATAGGTGGTGGGCGGACACCGTCCACTTGATCATTAAAATTCGTCAAATCATCTTGCTCATTCATATTTGTGATGCCATTTTCAATTCTTCTCTCATTCCAATCTTTCTCCATTTTAGTGATTTCATTCATGAAAGTGTTGTAGCAACCCGAAAAATATATATATATATATATATACATATATATATATATAATATTAGTCATATAACAATTATGGAAGATAAAGTTTTGATATAAGTAAAATAAAAATAGCTTAAATTTCAAGAGAACTAAATCAAAATCCCTAGAATTTATAATTTGGTCTATGGAACAAACCTTAATAGGCTGAAATTGAAGTCAATGGTCTAGAATAGTGATGACTGACAATTGGACCTTTATTGGGTTAGATTGGGAGTAATGAGCCAAATAGGGTAAATGCGTAGCCCATTTTTAACCACCCATTCTTTAGGATAAATTAATACAATTCTAGATGGATGGCCCAAAAAGTAAAGCAACGAATTGTTGGTTGTACCCTATTGAAAGTGGGTTAGTGGAATAGTTTAACATTAGACCATGAACATGGAATTGGGTGGTAGATGAGTTTAATTTGCGGGGGAGAGGAATCTTCCTATTTTACCTAATTTTTTCTATAAATAGGCCGTCTAAGCACCCACTTTGCCTTACACATTGGGAAGGATTCTAAGGAGAAAGAGGGCTCTGGGTGGTCATTACACTCTTCTTTTTCTTCTTCCATTTTAATCATGTAGGTGTTCTCTCCCAAGCAAAAACCTGTTAGTAATTAAATCTTGCATGAACTCTGCATATTTCATAATTCCATATAGCATGTTCCTGATAGTTTTATGTAAGTTATCCCAATAACTAAGCAAAAGATGATCCCTGTTGCATGCATGATTCTTTGTTACGGTTTGAAGTTCTGTTTCACGTTAAGTTAACACATGACTAAAAATTTTATAACCATGAAACCATAAATCAAAAATTCTAGATAAATATATTTTTGGAATCCCCATAATTTTCTCTTAATTTTCATATTTTTAGATCCATGACAAACTTCATATATTGAAAGTGACCATGTTCAATGAATAGTAATGATCTTGTTACACCGTATAAACATACCCACCTTTAAAATTTTATATCTATTAAACTAGACATGATAAAATTTGGATATGCATATGGTTAGAATTCTTATATTTTTCTTTTATTTTTTATATATTTTAATTAATTAAATTCTTGCTAATTAAAAAGTGACACTATTCACTCTAAATGAATAGTAATGTGTTAAATGAATAATAACCGTGACTTTTGATCACACCTCCACCGTAGGATGCATCTCACCTTTTTAGAAGTTTCCACCTAATCTTACTATACACCTATTTGTCTTTATGCCTTATGTATTATTTTCCCTTATTCTCTTTATTCTTTAAAAACCCTCAGCTCTACCATTAATCTCTCAAAAATAAATATATAATAAAACATAAATATTAAATGCGCGTCCATACCCGTGATGCCAATTCATGTGATTAATTAATAAACCAAATAATTGAAAAAAATATAGAATTAGCATCTCCTTAAATAGATGCGAATTTAAAATTTAGCGCCCTTGCACACGGACGCCAATTTAAAAATAATTTTATTTTAAACTAAAGAAAAATAATAATAGATGGAATTAACGCCTTTTTATGGTGACGTGAATTAAATAAATAATGTGTTTTTGAATGGATGCTAATTTAAAATGAAGATTTTTTTCAAAATTAATTTAATCCTAGAATTGGTGCCCTTCCTGTTGGACGCGATTATAGAATTAGCGGCGACCTGAGTGGACGTCAATTCTTCCAATTTCTCGCATTTCATGCTTTCATTGGATTGTTCCCTAGGCTTTGGCCTATACCTTGAACTCCTTCATACCTTGGAATCTTCTTAAAATGAATTAAGTGTTTCAGGTTTTCGATAAAGTTGTGTAGCTAGCAAGATTATCAAGAAAGACTGCTGTCTAAGGAAAGAGGTCCACGAGCAAATGCTTTAAGTGGATAAGTGGTTATTTAATTAGGTCCTTGCAAACTTTAGGGGAGCCTCCCACTGTCCCATCTCTTACTTGGCCATGAATTCTTGGTGTTCTCGCTAAACACCGACTAAGGAAAAACTCGATCTAAAGATACCTTACATGAATTTTTGGAAGAGTTGATCATGTCTTGATCGACAACTCTTTTCCTCATTACCTTAATGTCATTAAACATTATGCCCTCAATCATCCTTCAAATACTCTTGTAAACTTCAATTGCTCTTCATGTCCTTGAAAATGGAAATAAAAACCTATACTTTGGCCATAAACTACCATTTGGGAGTGTAGGAGCTAAGTGCCATGCGGGGCAAAGTTCTACGTTACGGGAGCCACCTCTTGAGGCCGGAATGACGTAAAGTGCTACATGACGGGAGTCACCTCTTGAGCCTGTATTGGCCACCTCTAGAGTCCTCCACAACTAAATGACTAGTTATGCGCTATACTATGCTTCTTAAGCTTTTCTTGAAAATTCTTTGGCCATGTACCTTATGTGATTTATTGCAAGGTCATCTTTGTCCAAAGTTCTGTCCTTGAATTCCTTGAAATCCATGAATCTACCTCAATGTTCCTACAATGGCTTAGTCCTTAAAATTCCCTTGGTCATTATACATGATATGGATATTGTCTAGAAATTTATACGGACTATGGGTCCAATTTGACATTCAATGCTAGAACATTATTTGATAGGGGCCCAGATCTGGTCCCAGGGGTGAGGCAAAGTCTAGACATATACTGGTACTACGAATGATCGGGTGTGGCATTGCACCAATGATAAGTATGATTTGATCTAGACAATTCCAATATGATATGATATGTTCTGTTGTGTCCCTTTGGTTTTAATGATGTCATACACTATGACTCATTAAACTGTGGTTTTGATGATGTCACACAGAATGAGTCATTAATAGACTCCTTGATAAGTTCATTTCATAGCCTTGAAAATGTCATTCCTTATATGCCTTAATGCTGCCATGTTTTTTGTGCTTTAGTGTTATACATGTGAACTCTTGAAGCACAAGCTGTTAGAAGGCATTTATTGAAGAACTTGTGAAGCTTAATCCTACATGACAAGCTCTGAAAGTCTTTCAATCCTAAAGGCTTTGATGTGGTTGATAAGTTAAGCAAGCCCAGAGTTCAGATTTGAGTCAAGCAAATCAAGAGGATTTGAAGAAGGCTTTCAGTTTGAAGAAGAGGAGTCGAGTTCGGAGTCGACTCCGCCAAGCATAGAGCACCTCAAGCTATTGCTGGCAAATACCAGTTAAGAGTGACAAATAGGTACCTAAGGCTGATAAATAGGTACCTAAGGGTGAAAAATAGCTTTTGCGGCAGATATACAGTAAGGGCTGCAGTTGGTGAGCAAATGGCGTCGACGCCATCTGACCCTGGAGTCGACGCAACGAGGTGCCACAGTGAAGGAATGTGAACTACACAAAGCAGAGTAATAGCGACGAAATAAGGGTGAAAAATAGCTTCTAGTTGTAACAAATAGGTCCGCAAGGGTGAATAATAGCTCGTGAGGTTGAAAAATGGACGACAGAACAAAAGCTGTGAAAAGTGAAGAAGGAGAGTTGACTCTAGTTGGTGATGGAGTCGACTCCAGTCCCGTTGAGCTACAGAGCTATTCAAAAGCGACGATTAACGAGCGATAAGGGTGACAAATAGCTTATTATGGGTGACAAATACCTGATAGTAGTAACAAATAGCTCGTTAAAGGTGAATAATAGGATGCAAGGCTGAAAGGCATAAAATGCATGGAAAGCTAAGAAGCTACGTCAAATCCATATTGTCTGGAGTCGACGTTAAAGCCTTGAAGGCAACAAAAGGGTTCTAAAGGAAACAAATGCCATGCTAAGGGTGAAAAAAAGATAAGTATGGCTGACAAATTAGTGGCAAAGCTGAAGAGCATGAAGAAAAAGAAGAAGGTTGATTTTGTTTGTAAATAGAGTTGACTACAGTCAAAGCAACCTCAGTCAATGTTGACTTTAGTCAAAGTCAAGGCCAGTCAAAGTGACTCCAACCAAGTTTAATTTCAGGTTGACTCAAGTCAATCTGACCCTAGTCAAAGTCAACCTAGCTACAGTGATCCAGTCTTGTTGACCTCAGTCAACTTCGTACCAGGCATGCTCAAGACCCTCAAGTGCACAATGGATTTTACTGGTGAAAAATACCTTGCAAGAGTGACAAATGAGTGCTACAGGTGACAAATACTCAGCAAAGGTAACAAATGGCTCGCAGCAGTGACTAAAGGCCAACAACGGTGTCAAATGGATAAATGGCGACGGCTCACAGGGATGTCTAAATGAACAAAGGCGATGGCTCTTAGTGGTGACAAATAGAGTCTAAAGGTGACAAATGCCTGGCAGCAGTGACAAATGTGTGATAACAGTGATAAATAGGTCACCAATGCAAATAAGAGGCCAACCCAACTGAGATTCACTTATGTTGACTTCGAGCCTTCGACACTTATGACTGGCGCGTGATCCAAGGTTTGTTGGCACGTTTATAGAGAATTCCTAGAGAAGAATATTTCCAACCTTTTTCAGCGGGACCAATCATAATATGCTTGAAGATTATTTATTCTGAAATACCTTTTGCCTTGGAAAGAAAGCTTCCTATGTAGGTGTACTGCATGAATCTCATTGGCAGGCCAATCAGAGGCCAACATACCTTATCTCCATCAAGCCAATCAGTGGCCACTCTTCTCAGTATCTGGAAGCCTCTATAGATCTGGACGGTCCAGATATCATGCTACCAAATCAGGGACAACAAGATTTGTACCTTGCATGCAGAAAAGGAAGTATGCTGAAACAAAAGCAGAGCATGGGTGCATGCTAAAAAGCAACGAACATAGAGAAGATTCGAACAGAGCAGCGGAGCCACGTTGAGAATAGGAAGAGCAAAAGAGAAAGAGAGATCAGTGAGCTCGTTCCTACTGAGAGGGATGAAGAAAAAGAAAGAGCTGAAAAAGTAGAAGCAACTACGAAGTTACAAGTGTGAGAGCTGCTTTGGCTAGAGAAGGCACCTTCAGAGAGAAGAGTGAGCAGTCAAAGAGAGAAGCTGTGAGTGGAAGAAGAAGAAGAGAAAAAGAGATATTTGAGCTAGTAGAAGGGAGTGTGGACAGCACGCTCTGGAAGTGAAGGTTTAAACAGAAGCCCAGTTCGTCCAAAGAAGAAGAAGGGGAAGAAGAGAAAGAAAAGAAGAAAGAAGAAAAAGAAATAAGGAGAGAGCTCCGACATTCCTTGAAGACCTGAAGTAGTCATTCTAGAACTAGCAAAGCACACCTTCTAGTTTTTAGATAGGAATAATTTCATCTTGCTTGAGTCTGCTATTTCCTGTCTATCTTTCCCTGTTACTATTTTTCTCTTTTGTTTATGTCTCTGTTTATACTGTGAACTGTCCCTACCGGTTGTAGTAGGAAGACAGACAGAGGCTGTGCTCTGATCTGTGGTGATCCGTCCCTACCGGTGATAGTAGGAAGACAGACTGAGCTTGTGCTCTAATATGTGGTCTGGCCTTGTGTGCTATCAAGCTGTGTGGCAGCGATTCCTTGAAAGGGGATAATCTCTCTATAAGTTGTAAGGCAGCGGTTTAGAGCATTTGCACTAGGGAAGCCTCACTCATTTGAGTGAGGGGTGGACGTAGGACTCTGGGTAGAGTCTGAACCACCTTAAAATCGATTGTCCAGTGGTATACTTGGTGTATTTGTTCCTTATCTCCTACCTCCTTCATAGGGTGGTTGTTTGATGTGCACACTATTGAGTTATACTGTTGATCCTATATTCCGCATTGGATTCACATTTATATCTATTCTGTTAAGGCTCCATTGGTATATCAAAAGGTGTGCAGCAGCACACTTTGTGTGCGGAGTGTTTTTAGTTCTAACCTCCGCCTTGTACCAGCTCTATTGACTTATCGTTTGTGGGTGTTGTTGATTTCAGTTTGATTGATTTCTGGTTTGGTTATGCACGGTCACATAACAACATGCTAAGCATTCAATATATAATCTGTGTGAATTGCCACTAGTTGTTTTAATTGGTATAGAGTTTTAAATTGGGCATAAATTCCTAGCTGGATCTATTCACCCCCCTCTAGATCCTAGCAGCGCACCTAACATGTTTTTCACTTGATATGATACAATTTTCAACTTGGCCCAGAAAGGAAAAAACTCCGTTATTGACAATTCTCGACTGGTTATACATTTGCATGATACATTATTTGCAATACATCTTCTATATGCCTATCCCTATGAGATATGCTCTTGAAACTTTCTCTTCATGCTCTATTTTATGCCTAACTATAATTCTTGTTATTCCACTCTCGATATTATCCTGCATTCTATCATACATGATCATGTCATGTTGCATAAATCGTTAATCACTTTAAGCAAGTCTGGATTAGAGATATAATTCCTACTGAGTGTTCGCTCACCTTGTGTTTTTTCAGGTAATAATAAAGACGAATGCAACCAAGATGGGCAAAGGTAAGAGTGATGAGAGCTCTGGCAAATTTAGTTGAACCTTCTATGTCCTGCATCGAGTCGAGTCTAGCCAGTTTAAGAGTCTCCTTATATTTTTCTTTTATTGAGTCAACTCGTAATAAACTTATATTTGGAATTTCAATGGAAGTATGTTTTAGTTATATTGTGCCTTTGTTGTATCCCTATGATTTTGATGATGTCAAACACTATGACTAATCTGTGGATGATATTATATGTGCATGCATGATGTCATAAGTGTTTGGATCATATGACTTGTGTGCTTGATTGAAATGTTTTCTATTGCACAGTTGCTGCATGCATCATGATTTTGATGAATATTTATTATATGTCATAGCTCTGTTTGTTCAAAGAGTCGATGCATGTCACTGTTTATACGCACTCGTGAAGGTCGGAGCACATTTAATATCGGTGCAATGCTGCCTTAGCGTACATCTAAGGTCAGTGCATATAGGATGTAAAGTCGGTGCAATGGTTAGCGTGCATGTTTAGGTATGTCCACTCATTATTCAACTCGGTGCACATCTCTGTTCCATCAAAGAAGTTCGGTGCACTTCATGTTCTGGGTTTGCATAGCTTAGGTCGATGCATAAACATGGTCGGTGCAGGTTTTGTTCTGTGCTTATCAAGTTGGTACACATTCTCTTGTCTAGCATATAGGTCGGTGCAGGTTTGCATTATGCGTAGAATTGGGTCGGTGCACTCTCTTCCTTAGCTCAACTAAGGTCGGTGCAACTTTCGCACTATGCACATAAGGTCAGTGCAAATCACTGTAGTTAGACTCTACATGTTAAGTCTATGGTACATGGGGTCGGTGCTTATTTCTATAGCCTGTGCATTCAGTAGAAGGTGAGT
This sequence comes from Amorphophallus konjac, assembly GCA_022559845.1. Classification (NCBI taxonomy): domain Eukaryota; kingdom Viridiplantae; phylum Streptophyta; class Magnoliopsida; order Alismatales; family Araceae; genus Amorphophallus; species Amorphophallus konjac. Next base: position 212,675 of record JAHNEJ010002002.1, read on the forward strand.
GCACTTTGTGTGTGGTTTGCATATAGGGTCGGTGCACATCACTGTTTGTTGCACATGAGGTCAGTGCATCTTTGCCTTGTGTTAAAACAAGGTATGTGGATGACTTGCTAAACGCATAACAAAGTCGGTGCACATTTTCCTTATGCACTCTGTAGGTCTGAGCATGATTTGCATTTTTGCATGGTCAAGTCCGTGTATTTCACGGTAGCACAGCAATGAAGGTCAGTGCATGCTTCATTCCCATGCAAGGTTCGTGCACATCTTCCAGGTGTGACACAAGGTCAGTGCATATATCTACTTCTGCACACCCAAGGTCTGTGCATGTCTTGCTATATGGTCTGTGCATGTTTGCACTTTACTCTATGAAGTCCATGCTAGCATGTTATGTGAACATTCCCATTTGTTTGCCAGTTCAGTCACTTGGTCGAGCATGTGATGGGCGAACCTACAACCTGTGAGCTTATTCCACGTGCAAGCCAAAGTACCAGGTTAAGGGCTCGTGATCCGAGGCAAAGAACCGAATGGATGAACCTGCCACGTGGACAGCTACACTGTCGAGATTCTGACATGTAGCTAAGGGGTTCCAGAATTGTCTTGGCGGGAGTGTTCTCTCCACATGCCCAATGTGTAAGCTTGTGGGTCCCGGGTCTGATGATATATATAACCCCTCTTCTGCAATCAAAGAAAATAGAGAATTAGAAAATTGAGGATGGTAGAATCAGAGAATGAGTAGCAGAGAAGAGAAGAGTGAGCCGGAGTCTGAGAAGTAGATGAAGAACTTAGAAGAAGATAGAAAAAGAAGAGTAACGAAGTAAGGGTGAGCATCCAGCAAAACTGAAAGTAAGAGCAGAGAAGAGAGAAAAAGGGAGAAGAACCAGAGAGCAAGAAAGAGAGAGCTCGAGAGAGAAGAGAGAAGTGATCGTGAAGCGGCTGAAGCAAATTGAAGATCTGCTATCTATTGGTTTCTAGATCTGATCTAGAGCAACTTGCTCCTGCGAGAGCTACATTCTTGTGCTTTATTTCCAACTTTCCATAGTTGAATTTTCTCATACTTATTTTTCCTTTTAAACCTTTGTTTTAAGCTGTGTGTCAGCGTTGCATAGGATTGTTTCCTATGGACAGTAAGCTGTGTTGCTCAGCGTTGTAGAGGATTGTTTCCTCTGGACAGCAAGCTGTGTTGCTCAGCAGTTGTAGGCAAGCTGTAATGCCCAGCAGTTTAAGCTGTGTATCAGCGGGAAGCCTCACTCTAGTTTGAGTGGGGGATGGATGTAGGTCTGCGGGTAGCAGACTGAACCATCTAAAATTCCTTGTCTATCGTGGTTTGATTGTTCACTCTGATCCGCTAGATGCATGCCTAGGTTATCGCTCTAATTGCATACCTGATAGTCTCCTCTTACAGTAGATGAATGCTCAAGTACATTTCCGACTACGATTCTGACTTAATGGATGTTGTGTATATGCATGCTTGATTGGGCTCTGTAAACAACATAGATTTTCTTAGGAGTCTACACTCTAGCAGCCCATCTGTTTGATCAAGAGCATCATTGACTTTTTCTGTAAAGCTTAATTAATTGATATTTCCGTAGTAGTGTCAAGTATAGTTTTTATTGGGTAATTTTTAAAGGGGGATTCATTCACCCCCCCTCTGAATCTGGGCCTAGCACCCTAGCAATTGGTATCAGAGCGGTCTCTGACTTTCCAGATCCAACGATCTGTAGAGGATCCTGCTATCTACGGTGCTATCTTGCTTTTGGTGCATTTCTTTTCGATTACTTTGTGCGTTGAATCTGTTTGCTATCTGCCTTAATGGCTCATCCTTTTGCGTTTGATGGTTCTAACTTCAGTAAGTGGTTAGGCGGCCTATGTGTCTATATGAATTCCATTGACCCTAATCTATGGAATTTAGTTTCAAAAGGCTCATACCAATTACCTCATGATGAGACCAAGTGGTCTAGAAAGGATAGAGTAAAGAACCGTGACAATGTCACAGTTCTTAATATTTTGAAAGCTACAGTTAATACTGACAGATGTCCTTTTGTTCTCAGGTGCGCTTCTGGAAAGGAAATCTTGGATAGAATAACTACTACAAATGGGGAGCAAGACGATCAATGTTTGATGATCGACCGGAGTGATCACAGCAATAACCATTTGAATGAGGATTCATCATCTCAGGTAGGCTCCGGATCAGAAGATATCTCGTTTGATGAACTGGTAGTGATGTATGAAGAATTGCTAGAGATATCTAGGAAATTGAAATCTGAGAATAAAAGGCTGAAGAAAAAGATTGATCAAAACAGCTCAAATTCATCTTGTGAAAATTGTTCAAAACTGAAAATGTCTAATGATGCGTGCTTGATTGATATTCATGATTATAAGAAACAATTGGAAGGTTTTGAAAATGTTGTTTCAGAAGTGAATGAATTGAAGTCTGAGAATAAAATCTACAAAAGACAGATTATAGAGAATAATGAAAAGGTTAAAAGACTTCAAAAAGAAAATCAAGCTGAATTTGTCAAGCAAAAGGAACATATGGTTTTGATGAAAAATGAGAATGATGAATTATGTTCAAAGATTTCTGAATTGAAAGGCAAATTGAACTCATCTGATAATCATCAAACTCTGAATTCTGTGGATAATGAGAAATTGATAAAAGAGCTTGATCATGTTAATTTGAAACTGAGTGAACTGAAATCTGATAATAATGAACTTGCGGTTAAGAATTCTGAACTAGAAAATAAGCTGAAATCATTAGGAGGTGATCATGTCCTAATTAATGAACTAGTTCAGAATGAGCAATTGATAAAAGAAAATAAAGAACTAAAGTATCGGAACTCTACTATGTCTGAAAGACTTCTTATCTTAGAAAAAGGAAAAACTGTTTGTTCTGAAGATTCTGAAAAACTGAACAATTTGGAACAAGAAATTGAGAAATATAGAACTGCAAACAAAGTGCTAAGTGAATGTGTTAATTATAGTGAACAGGAGATTTCTAGTTATGAATTACACATTGTTTCCCTAGAAAACAAATTTATGATCTAAAAAACTCATCATCCAAATATGATAAAAATCAAGAAAAATAGAAAGAGGTTACTAAAGATGAGGCTCATAAGAAGAAAGGCTGTAATTCTCAACTCAAGCTGGCTATGAGGAATAAACTTTACACTACTTTTATGTGTAGCTCTGATTTAGCTAGTACCTCTGTCTCTCCCTCAAAATTGCCTGCTAATCAGAAAATAAAACAGAATAAAAATGTGAAAAAGAAAGAATTGAAAAAGAAAAGAAGCAAATTGCATGCTGAAAAATCTTAGGCCAAGATGTTTTCTGTCACTAGGAAGAACGTCAAATGCTTTTACAGTGGAAAACTTGGGCATGAGATGATTGATTGTTTTGAAATGAAGAAGGATGATCTGAAACTTGATAGAATTCATGCTAGGATATCATCTCATGTTCTAAACAAAAGAATCCATTGCTTTTACTATCATAAGATAGGTCATCTTATGCATGAATCTAAACTAATGAAACAAGATGACCTGAATGCTAAGAAATTTCATGCTGGAAATCATGCATATCTGAATAACAAAATTCATTATTTTCATTGTGGAAAATTAGGCCACATTGCTGCTCAATGCTGGCATGCTCAGGGAAAGAAACTCAATTCTGAATTCGTTAAGCTCCCTGCTAATAGAAATAATTCTGGTAGGAGGAATGACTTGCATGCCAAATTTACTGTTAACTGTCATGATTTTAATAAAGACAAATATGCTTCAATAAATCAGCACATCATATGTTTCAATTGCAACAAGCCTGGTCACAAGGCTACTGAATGCTGGTTAGGTCCTCATAGAAGTAATTTTGGTTCTAGAGATAAACACATTGTGTGCTTTGAATGTGGAAAGCCAGGCCACAGGGCTGCAACCTGTTGGCTGGGAGTCTATCATAAACAGACTGGGTTTGTTAAAAAGAATATTCATTCTGTTAAAAAGAATTTTCATGATAATGCTCACAAGTTCAATGTTCATAGTATTGTGCATGAAAAGAATCTGAAAAATTCTACATCATATCATTACTGTGGTCATATAGGTCATTCAATGAATAATAGTTATCTGATGAGGTTTGATGACCTTAATGAACAAAAATTGTTTAGAACACCTGTTAAAGGTGTCACTGTCATTTCAGGACCCAAGATATCTTGGGTGCCTATTTGTGCCAAGTAGTTTGTAGTTTTTGCAGGTGTGCCTTGGGGCTGGAGCAATAAAAGGGGGTAAATAAGCCAAGGCACCGGAAGATGGTAAACCCCATTCTCACAATCTTTCAGGTTAGCCATCTGAATTATCCTTAACTCTGTCTCTATAGTTACATGTCTTGATAAAGTTGTCATCTAAGAATACATGTTTGCATTTTTGTGTGACACTTGCATTGCTCTAATTGAAACTTTCTGAAAATCTGAACTGATTGATGCTTGCATATGTAAAATGCATTTTTAAAGTGTCTGTAAATGTCATGATGCATATCTTACACAGATTCTGGTGCATATATTTTCATCTGCATACACATAGATTGAGATATGGCATCACTCATACAGATGAAATAAATTAAATTACATTGTTTCTCATTCTTGCATATGTATGCATATAAATCATTTTCTGAATATACAAAAAGAGTTGATTGACTACACTTAGTCAGGGAGAGTCATTGGAGTCATTGAGTGATCATTCACATCATCAGCATCATTCGTAATCATCTTATTACATACATGTTAAGAGGGGGTGTTCTGTGTTTAAGTTGAATCTGAATAAGCCTCTATTCTGTTTCTGAATGATGTCGACACCCAAAGTCAACTCTTCTGAGAACATCTTCTGTCAATTCATAATTCTATCTGAATTGTTCTCATCCATGGGCATCTCTGATGCATATCTAAAAACTTTACTCACTCCTGGTGATTGTTTCTATTACTGACTTCCGTGATAAATCTAGATGCATTAATGGTCATGCATTTGTGGCATTTAGAATTCTGAATTCTGTTGCATATAATCAAGGGGAGTCTGGCTGTCACTGCATGATGTTCATGCCACTCATGATCATGTAATGATTTTAGGAAAGCCACTGCATATGCATGCATATAGTTAATTCCATTGCACCTATTTTGAAAACTACAAAAAGAAGTGACTCACTGCATATAGACAGGGGGAGCATTCTAAATTCTTCAGTTTTTTCTTTTCTTGAACTTTTCTTGTCCAACTATCTGATTTATCTCTCCAGATCTGTCATTCTAGTGATTCATTTAATCAAATGTCCTCTGTTGACTAGTTTCTGATTTATCATCATCATCTGAACTTTTACTTGCTTTAAAGTTGAAAAATTCAGTTTGTTACCCTATAATTTGTTGAAGGAGAGCCTTACTTAAACTCATCCCTATCACTATTGTCAAGCTGGTCTGACTAAACTCTAGACTCAGCTATTGGTTTCTGAACTGAATTACTCAAGTACATATCTCTTACTGCATCCTTGTAAACTCACTGCTTCCTGAAATTCTGTCTGGTGCATAAGCATGTGTTCCAATTCTTTCACTTTCTATGCATGCTTGATAATGTCTTTTGTTGCTCACTAAACAAAATTTCTTGTTGTTTCTACTGATTGAATGATACTGATTGTGTTGATCTATTTGAACTTGGAAAGATTTCAATTTGTGTACCCTAATCATAAATCTAACATCTTCTGAAAAAAAGAATCTTCTATTATACTGGTTTAAGAATGTCTAATGAATCAAACTGATTTAAGTCCAATGTATTCATTAAGTTTGGATGTAAAAGACGAAAATACCTGAATCATTATTTTAATAAATCTTAACCAATTGTCTCATGTAATTTCATGCAAAACCTTCTGAAATCTGAAATTTTAAAAACCATGGCTTCCTTTGGTTAAGATACATGTAGTAGGTATTGTTTTTAAACATTTCAGTATACTAAGAAATGTCTGAAGAATTTGAAAATACTTGAAAGAAATCTTGGTCAGAGCAATGACTTTGGTCACCGAGAAACTGGGTTCCCTATCAAAGAAATGGAGTAAACCCATGTCATGAAGTGCCATAGTTACCTCTGCTGTTAAAAATGATTGAAAATCCGGTAGAGCAAGTGTACGGTTGTGTTGAGTAACTAGGGACTCCGACCTCTAATCAAGGTGTCTCCTCACGTAAAAAGACACTTCAATTGCTAACTTTGTTCTCATGAATGAGAAGCAATGTAGTTATCACACTGAGTAGCTGGGTCACTTCACCTAAGACATGTTGTGCCTCATGTAAAAAGGTGTTGATCAACCAAGATTGCTCAGGAAAAATAAAGTGCTGATCAAAATAAAAATCTGGAAAATTAGTGTAATCAAAGACAAGTTCAGATACACTCATATTTGTTTAATCTCAATACTATCTTGTGTAACTCTCAAAGGTGTCATTGAATTTGAATGAGTAAGATAGAAGGAGGTTAAATAAGAATATCATATGTGCAATTGGTTCATCATTATTAAAACTTGATTTCAGATATGAGTATTGAATTTCATTGACAAACTCTGTATACATCTTGCTTAAACCATGCTGGTCAGTTTAGACTCATTCATAATCTCTTATAATAGAAGAGTCTCAAATTCTTTCATTAAGATTTATGCAATTGGTATCATATTGAAAATCCTTCTGATTTATCTATTCATTGGCAATCCAGTTAATTCTGTGCTCAACTCTTTGCTCATTGTCTTTGATCATTCCATGCTCAGTTTCTATTTGCTGTTGAAATTCAAAAAGTCATTGTGCTCACTGATATTGATGCTTCTTGAGTACGACATGAAATTATGTATGATTGCTCCTATGTTTTTGTTGACATCCCTTTTCTTGATAATTGGTATCAGACTTAACTCTACATCTCTGATGACACCTTTCCACTCCAATTCCTCTATTCTGTCAAATGGGAAGACTGAGTCATCAGCACTTTTCTGGTCTTAAGGGGGAGTTTATCCTGATTTTTCCATGCTCAGATTGATTGTCCTTTTTAGCTATCCTTGCGATGCTTGCTGGTCATTGTCATGTATGTCTCTTGACATTCCCCTATCCCCATTTCCATACATTATACATCTTCAGGGGGAGTAGGATTCCATGATTCTTTTTGTCTATCAATTTCAGCTTATCTGGAAGTCAAAGGGGGAGAATATTTTGTGGCTCAACCACATCATGCATGTCTTTGTATTCCTCTCTACTGATTCTCTCAAACTATTATTTTTTGATGATGTCAAAGGGGAAGAATAGTTTAATATGAGTCATCATACTATTGCATGACTCATAGTATTGTCATCATCAAAAAGGGGGAGATTATTGTATCCCTGTGGTTTTGATGATGTCAAACACTATGACTCATCTATGGATGATCGTATATGCGGATGCATGATGTCATAAGTGTTTGGATCATATGACTTGTGTGCTTGATTGAAATGTTTTCTATTGCACACTTGTAGCATGCATCATGATTTTGATGAATATTTCTTATATGTCATAGCTCTATTTGTTCATAGAGTCGGTGCATGTCACTGTTTATACGCACTCGTGAAGGCCGGAGCACATTTAATATCGGTGCAATGCTGCCTTAGCGTACATCTAAGGTCAGTGCATATAGGATGTAAAGTTGGTGCAATGGTTAGCGTGCACGTTTTGGTCTGTCCACTCATTATTCAACTCGTTGCACATCTCTGTTCCTTCATAGAAGGTCGGTGCACTTCATGTTCTGGGTTTGCATAGCTTAGGTCGATGCATAAACATGGTCGGTGTAGGTTTTGTTCTGTGCTTATCAAGTCGGTACACATTCTCTTGTCCAGCATATAGGTCGGTGCAGGTTTGCATTATGCGTAGAATGGGTCGGTGCACTCTCTTCCTTAGCTCAACTAAGGTCGGTGCAACTTTCGCACTGTGCACATAAGGTCAGTGCAAATCACTGTAGCTAGACTCTGCATGTTAAGTCTATGGTACATGGGGTCGGTGCATATTTCTATAGCCTGTGCATTCAGTAGAAGCTCAGTGCACTTTGTGTGTGGTTTGCATATAGGGTCGGTGCACATCACTGTTTATTGCACATGAGGTCAGTGCATCTTTGCCTTGTGTTAAAACAAGGTCAATGCATATCCTTCGTTAGGCATAAACAAGGTCTATGGATGACTTGCTGAACGCATAACAAAGACGATGCACATTTTCCTTATGCACTCTGTAGGTCTGAGCATGATTTGCCTTTTTGCATGGTCAAGTCCGTGCGTTTCACGGTAGCACATCAATGATGGTCAGTGCATGCTTCAATCCCATGCATGTGATGGGTGAACCTACAACCTGTGAGCTTATTCCACGTGCAAGCCAAAGTACCAGGTTACGGGCTCATGATCCGAGGCAAAGAATGGAATGGATGAACCTGCAACGTGGATAGCTACACTGCCGAGATTCTGACACGTAGCTAAGGGGTTCCAAAATTCTCTTGGCGGGAGTGTTCTGTCCACACGCCCAATGTGTAAGCTCGTGGGTCCCAGGTATGAAGATATATATAACCCCTCTTCTACAATCAAAGAAAATAAAGAATTAGAAAATTGAGGACGGCAGAATCAGAGAATGAGTAGCAGAGAAGAGAAGAGTGAGCCGGAGTCTGAGAAGCAGATGAAGAACTCAGAAGAAGACAGAAAAAGAAGAGTAACGAAGTAAGGGTGAGCATCCAGCAAAACTGAAAGTAAGAGCAGAGAAGTGAGAAAAAGAGAGAAGAACTAGAGAGCAAGAAAGAGAGAGCTCGAGAGAGAAGTGATAGTGAAGCGGCTGAAGCAAATTGAAGATATGCTATCTGTTGGTTTCTGCATCAGATCCAGACTAACTTGCTCCTGCGAGAGTTACATTCTTGTACTTTATTTCCAGCTTTCCGTAGCTGAATTTTCTCATACTTGTTTTTCTTTTTAAACCTTTGTCTCAAGATGTGTGTCAGCATTGCAGAGGATTGGTTCCTCTGGACAGCAAGCTGTGTTGCTCAGCATTGCAGAGGATTATTTCCTCTGGATAGCAAGCTGTGTTGCTCAGCGGTTGTAGGTAAGCTGTAATGCCCAGCAGTTTAAGTTGTGTATCTGCGGGAAGCCTCACTCTGGTTTGAGTGGGGGATGTATGTTGGTCTACGGGTAGCAGACTGAACCATCTAAAATTCCTTGTCTATCGTGAGTTGATTGTTCACTCTGATCCGCTAGATGCATGCCTAGGTTATCGCTCTAATTGCATAACTGATAGTCTCCTCTTACAGTAGATGAATGCTCAATTACATTCCCGACTATGATTCTGACTTAATGGATGTTGTGTATACGCATGCTTGATTGGGCTCTGTAAACAACATAGATTTTCTTAGGAGTCTACACTCTAGCAGCCCATCTATTTGATCAAGAGCATCATTGACTTTTTCTGTAAAGCTTAATTAGTTGATAATTTCGCAATAGTGTCCAGTATAGTTTTTATTGGGAAATTTTTAAAGGGGGATTCATTCACCCCACTCTGAATCTGGGCCTAGCACCCTAATAGCCTTTATGATTGCTCTGATTGACACGACTGCATCGCTGCCACTTTCTGAGCAATGTGTTCCACTGCTATCGGTTCAGGGCGTGACAGTGTGGAAAGGATTGACTTGAGGGGGAGGAGGCCACGGACTTGTGACCTGTTGACATCTAAAATTTGACATCAAAAAGCCAACCAAAGTCAGCTGTAGAAGAAGAGGAAAGTGTGCCGATGCACCCACAAGAATGCATCGACCCCACAGCCCCATTAAGGCTGAAAAGAGGCCTGGACAACAGGCTACGTTGATGTACAACCCCAGTTGCGTCGACGCATGCTTAAAGAACATGGCTGCTGATCGGGGTGACCAACAAGCTTCGTCGACGCATAACCCGAGCTGCGTCGATGTAATTGAAGGTAAATCAGAAAAGCTATTAGGCACTAACAGGATGCGCCGACGCACCTAATAGGCTACGTCGATGCACCCTCAACCGTGAAGAAACCGTACCTGCCATGGGCCCAGCCGTTCTACGTGATCCCAAGAAAACGTCGATCGCGAAATCTCTCGTACGAGGATACCAACTTCCAGAAGGTGTGTCCGCAGCCCGTACAAGGCACGTGGCTGGGTGATCTCCAATCATTGGAGAATCCTCTTCCCTTGATGAAAACCCTCGAGCTCATCATTATAAACGGAAATAGAGGTCCAGAAGAAAGGCCCCACCCATTTACTGTTCGAAGCTCCCCACAGCCGAATTCTAGCGCAAGCTGCTATTGTTCCAGAGTGTGAAGGAGGAGAGAGGGAGAGAGGAAGAGGGAAGAGGTGCTGCTCCAGGGAGGGAATGGAGTCAATACTCCTCCCCCCTCCCTCCGTTTCTTTCTTTCTTTTTGCTATATTTCTGTTATTTTCTTTCCTTTACTTCTCAGACATGTTTGACTAGGATGGATGTACCTTTGTTCAACGAATGAAATGAATGTGACGCGGCGGCGACGTGGAAATGGATCGACAGCAACTCCTGACGGCATGGACGGGAACGGATAACTTACTACCTCACGCAGCTCGGTCGCACGCCGGACGGTCTCACACTGGGCGACACTCAATCCTCACAAAAGAGAAAAGAGAGAAGGGAAAAACACAAGGCAAACACCTTAAGTTTCAAGCTTTTTTTCTCATTCATATGATTCATACGTAACTCCCTTGGCCCCCTATTTATAGGGAAGGCCCATTACACACATACCTTCATACTTTCACTTATTTGCATATATATCCTAGCCTAATAAAATAAAAGTAAATAATACATGTATTAGTACATGTATTTTACACACAATACATACGCAATACATAAATATGTGACGCCGAGTCTTCAGGAAGCCGAATCTCCGATCCACAAGCTCGGTACGACGGTGCGGCTTCGGCTCTAAGAAGTGGGTCCAGTAGTGGGCCCGGTGTCCCCACCAACCCTCCCGGGGCGGCTAGAGCTCGACTCCGTCGAGTAAGGGGGGACACTACTCTGGTAGTGCTCCAGCAGATCTGGATCGACGCGCTAGAGATCTTCCCGACTGATCCAGTAATCATCTGATGGTGGACGGTCCCGCCAGCAGACAAGGTAGCACTGGTACACCCCGCTCCGTGTAGTGGTCACCTGCTCATCCAATATCCTCTCAATTTGCTTGCGCGGTGCTCTCGAGGCTGTGGGACGCACAGGGGTGGGCTCACTCTCAATGGGAGGAGAAGGCTCGAAAGGGTCACTAGGAATCGCTGTGGGTTCCTTGTAGGCCACTAGGTCTGCCACATTAAAAGTAGAGTTAATCCCATATTCGGGAGGTAAGTCCACAACATAAGCATTGGAGCTAATCCTCCGCAGTATCGGGAAGGGACCATCACTACGGACTTGCAACTTTTTAATGGCTCCCGAGGGGAGTCATTCGGGTTGAACCCGCACCATAACCAAGTCACCTTCTTGAAATTCATGGTGACGCCTATGCGAACCAGCTGACTCATGCAGACTCTTAACATGCTGTGCAAACTCTTCGGTTGACTTGGACATTCTAGACTCGAGGGGAAGGTTAGGTAGGGTGGACCCAGGGGCAAGCTGAATAGCGTGTTGTACATCATGCATGGGAGGGAGTCGTGAGGGCAAGTCCTCGGGGACGATGCCTTGGAAGTCCTACAATATTGCCGGGACTTCAGTTGTGACTGAGACTCGGGACTCCTTGGGTGTGATGGTGACGTCGACAGTCAAAATAGGGGCACCCTCAGCAACCTCTCTGTTTAGCTCATCGACATTTATGGAGTCAAGGCGCCTAACTAGGTTATGACTAACCTTAGGGGCCTCAGAAACGGGTGTGATAGATGCAGGAGAAGAGGGAAGGGGAGGTTTCCCTTCAGCGGGAGTTTGAAGATTCTCCTGAATTTCGGGAGTTCCAGTGGGAGTGGAGGTGGAACTCTTACCCGAGGTCACCTTTGGGGGTGTCGTGTATAACTGAATCGTCCTCCCATTGTGGGAGAAGGAACTCTGATGGGACCGACCAAATGTAGCGAGGTCTACATCATAGATCCATGGTCATCCTAAGATGACGCTCCCGGCCTTCATAGGCATTACGTCACATAAGATTTGTCCTTGGTAGGACTGGAATTGGATGGGAATGACACATGTGGTGGTGACTGGGATAGAAGTGTCATCGACCCAAGCCACGTTGTATGGCTTTGGATGAGGGTACGTAGGTAGACCTAACAGGAGACAAAGTCTGAAGAGACTGCATTGATATAGCTCCCGTTGTCAAGGATTACCTTGCAGGGATGAGAGTTCACCATAATGTAGGTTTGGAAGATGGAGGTTCGACGCCAATCATCCTCCTGGGGTGTTGAGATACAGCGAACTACACCCAATCTTTTCTGGCTAGAACACTCGACAGTGTCTCCTACCTGCATGTACTCGACATGCGTGCCATCAAATATTGCATCCATTTCATCAAATTGGGCGATGAGGTCAGGATTGACTATATATCTTTCCTGTTCCATGCATTCTAGATGACCTGATGAATTCCTAGACCAACGTGGCATGCACGAGCTTGGACCTACATGATGCAATCCTGGGATCAAAAATTAGCAAGCTATAGACCCGATTTGTTGGCCAATAGGCAAAGGGCCAATTTGAAGGGACTGGTCAGGGGAAGTTGCTCGCCCGTAGGTGAAGTAGTTGTGGAACTATCTCCTGACAATTAGGGTGCCTTAATGCGGCAGTCTAGGGCCTTAAGAATGGGTGCATACAAGCTCTCTTCTCTTGCTTTCCACAGCGATGCACTCAGGAGACTGGCTATATGGATCGGGCTCTCTCTTACTTCGTCGCACGGCAATCGAAATGATACTAAATGAGCAAGTGATTGGAGCACGTACCTAGCTGATTGAGAAGTCTAGCTCGACCGGAGACGAAGGCGAGCGAGGACGTGCGGGCCCGCACGGCGTCGACAAAGCTTGAATGGTTACAATGAATTCACTACGCGCAGGGAGGATTTAATTTACAAAACCACTCAATTTGAAAGTTTTTTCACGCAGGGGAACAAATTAATCCAATCTTCTCCGCGCAGGGAGACTTAGTGGCACGTACGTTCCGTAGTTTACGGATCTTCTGTCGACTTATCAGGTGACCCTGGTGCCGATCAGGCCGTTGTTGTTGACTTGTGGTGCCACAATTCCCAATTAATATATTTAGATATATATATATATATATATAAAAGATTATATAGATATATAGATATATAAATATTATATATATATATTTAACACACCTTTTTTCAACCCTCTCATTATGCCTTTTTTTTTATTGTTCAAACTCCTCTTTTTTTCTTCTTTTCAAACCTTTTTTTTTCAAATTTCAACCTCCTTTTTTTGACTTTTCTTTTTAACTTTTTTTTCAAACTCTCAACCTCCTTTTCTTGACTTTTTTTCCTCTTTTGTTTCACCCTTTTTCAAACTTTTTTAGATTTGTCCTGCGCAAATCACGCACGGGAGGTTGGCGGCGGTGTTGACGTGGGAGTGTGGGAAGGTGGAGAGGGAGTGAGGTTCCGCAGGCGGGGAGCTCGTTTGTGAGAGGAGGTGGCCGTCTGAGAGGGTGGCGACGGGATGGGTTAGCAGGCGGGATGACTTGCCGGAAGGAGAGTCTGGTCGTCGCGGTGGTTGCAGAGGGGAGCAGCGAGGAATGCTGTCATGGCGGTGGTGGAGGTTGTGCAGGAGCAGTTGGTTACGGTGGAGAGGTGCGGTCCGTTGGCTAGGAGAGAGTGGCTGGGTCGCGGTGGGCTTGATAGGGTGAGAAGGGAGAGGGGGCCGACGGTGGTGGGCGCATCGTGGTGATCGCGAAGGGCATGCAGGGGTGAGGGGAAGAGAGACGCCTGAAAGATGGAGGTAGGCTCGGGGTTGCCAAGGCAGCAATGACGGAGGGTCTGGCCGGTCTGCAGGTGGCGTTGTGTGAGGGTGTTAGAGAGGAAGAGAAGAGGGCGCGATGGTGTGTAGAGGGGTTGGCAGGGTTGGGAGGTGGACGACCGACGTGGTGAGAGGGAGCTCGGAGGTGGCCTTCGCGGAGGGATGTGAAGGAGGACGCTCGCGGCTGAGGGGGCCGACGCGCCGGAGGTGGAGGGGACACCCGCGGTGGTGATGCGCGGGATCGAGAGGGCGTGGCCGATCCGTGGTGCGTGCGACGAGGAGGTCTGGTGGGCGCTGGCATCTACTAGCACAGGCGGGCGTGGCCACGTGTGCACCTGCTGGCGCGGTCTGGGGCGCAGGGGTGCAGACGGTGTACAGAGAGAGTAACAGAGAGAGAGAGAGGGAAAGAGAGAGAGAGTGATCGCGGGAGAGAGAAAGTGTGTAACAGAGAGAGAGAGAATAACAGAGAGAGAACTGAGAGAGAAAGGGAGAGAGATAGAGAGTAACGCAGGGGGTTCTTTGGTAATTTTTTTTCTCTCCTTTTTTTTCTTCAATTTCTTCAATCGGGATCTTTATGCTTCTCTTCTCCTTTTTTTCTGTTTCTCTTTTTTTTTCTTTTTTTTTTACTCTAGCAACTTAGAGAGACAAAGGGAGAGACGTCGGGGACGTCGGGGTCGTCGGAGATGCCGTTGTTGGGCTCTGATATCAAATCTGACGCGGCGGTGACATGGAAATGGATCGACGATAACTCCTGACGGTATGAACGGGAACAGATAACTTGCTACCTCACGCAGCTCGATCTCACGCCTAACGGTCTCACATCGGGCGACGCTCAATCCTCACAAAAGAGAAAAGAGAGAAGAGAAGAACACAAGGGAAACACCTTAGGTTTCAAGCTTTTTTTCTCATTCATATGATTCATATGTAACTCCCTTGGCCCGCTATTTATAGGGAAGGCCCATTACACACATACCTTCATACTTTCACTTATTTGCATATATATCCTAGCCTAATAAAATAAAAGTAAATAATACATGTATTACTACATGTATTTTACACACAATACATACGCAATACATAAATACGTGACACCGAGTCTTCAAGAAGCCGAATCTCCGATCCACAAGCTCGGTGCAACAGTGTGACGTTGCCTCTAAGAAGTGGGTCCAGTAGTGGGCCCGATGACCCCACCAGAATGTTTTCATTGTTTGAATGCAATGAGTTTATCTTGGCAGAATTCCTTTCAGATCTTAGCCCCATGATCATATTGCAATTCTGCTATTTTCGCTCATTATTTTTTTTCCTTCGTATAGTGGAATGATGCCTTGCCATAAGGACTACCTGGATTCAGGGTCTACCCAGTCGCAATGGGTTGGATTTCTGAATCCAGTCTCTCGTTTACCAGATGTAGCTCCCCAGTTGGACCTCATTCTGATCTTTGGCGCGCTAAATTGGTTTCAATGTGATACTCCGGTCTTCATAATGGATCAACGCCCTTATGGGCAATATTCACTCCATAAATCCATTCCCCAATGCGCTAGATAAGTCCTAATGATATTCCTTAACATAGATCTATTCTGTGCGTCCAATGGGCATGCTTCATATTTATTCGATATTTATATCCTTATGCTGCTCAGTGTATGAGATTTCTGTGGAAATGGCCATCTGCCTTCTCACCCACGCCTATGGCTTGTGGAGGCTCTAGCTCAGTCCCAAATCCAATGGAATTTGTATTTTCTCTACATTCCCTTGCACTCAACCCCAGCCCGTTAAGAAGCTACTACTCATCACCTTGGCATCTATGTCAATCACACACAAGCACCGTCATATTTGCTTGAATGCCCAGTGAAGCCCTGTCTTAAAAAAAGAAAATCCCCGAATATGCATACCTGCTGCATCATACTCTCGCATGAGTTAGTGGCAGATTCTATCTGTGCATTCTTTATTACAATCTATTTTAGTCCTCATCCCTCACAGGTTAGCGTATGGGTCATATGTTTGTCCCAACTATGCATTTTAGTAACATTTAATATACTAATGCATTGATTATTATGGTACCATGTTCCCATTTGGAACACGAGATTGCTAGTGTTCTCAACATGATCTGTGGTCTCATATATTGGGACTATAATGCAGTTCTTCTGATTTTCTCGGAGATCTTCATAAGTATGGACCTTCCATTGGCGAGGGGGTACAGTCTACTGTTTAAACGTTAGCATAATGCTTTAATGATTTTCCCCGATCGAACCCTTTCATAGTGCTCAGATTTTCTGGCCACCCTCAGTTCCCCAGGAATTTGCTCCCTCATAGCATGGTCTCTGGAGGACTCCTCGTTGAAGGGTTGGATATAAACAACCATAGCATTAGAAATATTGTAAGTCCATGTCTCAACTGGGAGTATGGTAGCCAATGGGTCAGAAGAGCCCCTCGCAGGTTAGTCCTCGAGGTTCCCTGCCCAATTTGGGATATAGGGCAGCCACTTTTGGCTCACTCTAAATTTTAGGGGCCATCCCAGGACCTCCGTGGATGCACTTCCAATTTTTCACCCTCCAAACGCTCTAGTCTAGGGGGGGTGCTGCCCAATTTTTCTCAGAATCCTGAACTTAAAGAAAATGAGCCAATAATAAGAAGAATGAGCTGAACAAAAGATATAATGCTAAAGGATATGCATTTGAATGAAAAAGCTCACAATGCGAAGAAGATGATATGTTAACAGCAATCAAGCAGATGTTCCAGAAGAGATGAATAGAAGAAGCAAAACAAACAAACAAAAAAATATTAATAATATTAATAAGGCAAAGAACTTCACATATGAATCAAATAAAAAAAAAAGATTAATGATCATATGGAGAGAATACTTATGCATTTATGCGTTTTCTGAACTCAAGATAATCTGGAGTCTGCTATAGTAGGAGTCGACTCCAGGGGTCGACTCCCTTCTGTCCAGGCTCTGCTTGCCACTTCTGTGTAGCAGAGCTTCGCAGGAGTCGACCCCCTAAGTTGACTCTCCCTAATCTAGCTATTGTCCAGTGACGATGTTCTGCTGGGGATAAAAGCGAACACCTTAAGTGCATGATAAAATCTACAGTAAACACTTACTGAAACTCCATGGGCATAATCAAACCACTCCCTCATGCATTCCTCAACCGTTTAGTAATTCATCTGCATTCATGTCGATCATGCATGCATCATGCATGTGAATTGAGCCATATACAAATGATACCCGTGCATGCTTGAATGTCATGATCAGCTGGTATATGAAATGGTGGGCCGGGGAAAAGTTAGGTCATGCCCATCTGGATCTGCCCACTTGTTAGCGCAGCGAAGAGTGATATAGAAGGGGGGGTGAATAGATCACTCCCAATTTGCAAAACTTCAGCGGAAACTCACTACTTCGAAATACAACCCTTCAGATATAGTTAAACAATACAGCTAACGCAGTGAGAAACTAAGACAGAATAATAAGGTGTGATTGGAAGAGGCCATCCACACACAAACACAATGCCAAACAGAAGGAAAGCACAAACGATAATAGCAAGCCACAGAGGAGACAAGAGATTTTAAGGTGGTTCGATTGTAGTCCACAATCTACATCCACCCCTCACTCCAACTAGAGTGAGGATTCCACTAGCCACTGCTAGAAAACTGCAGACTCAGTCTGCGAATAATATGCTGCCACACAGCTTGAACAACCAAGGGAAACAAATCCCTCAACCAAACTCTGCTACCCAGAGAGCTTGACACCTGGACCTGCTACCAGCAAGACCAGAACCGGAGATGGCTCTCCCTTCCTCCAACCCGGAGGGAACCTGCTAATGACAACCCGTCACTAGCGAAACCAGAGATCACATATCTCTCTTCCTCTGCAGCCGAGAGGGGAACCGGAGTAACTCTCCCTTCCTCCAAACACTGGAGGGTAACAACTCGAAATCAGAGATATGAAGAAATGAAAGGAAAAATAGAAATGTAAACAAGACCAACGATGAACAACAATCGTTTCAGAAAAACCAAAAACAAATGTAGCTTCCGAAGAAGCAAATTGGACTCTTCTCTCTCACTCAGACTTTTCTCTCACAGCAATACTCTCAAATCTTTTCTCTCTATCTTCTTTCTGGAACGTGGTGGCTCTCTCTCTTTTCTTCTTCTGCTTAGGGATTCTGCTCTTCAGCTTTTTCTCCACTTCTATCCATCTAATCGCAGAAGGCACCTTTTATATGGCATTCGACCTGACTTTCAGGCCTTCACATGAGTGAGTCTCGTTCCCTCCTTTTCCAGAGCATTCTCGGATCACGTGCCAGGTATCATCCTCGGTTCACGTGCCCAATCATTAACCTGAATCATCTGCAGGCAGAGACAAGGCAATGTGATTAGTTAGTTCAGTCAGATATCAACGAATGTATATACTTTAGAACAGCAAATGAGTAAGTGTATACACTGAGAGAGTGTATAGACTTGTGAGTCTTCATGCGACCTCAGTGTATAGACTAGCTGAATAATGCATTATCATAACAGGGGGAATGTGTGGACTTCTGTGAAATGTATGAAGCCCTCGAGTGTATAGACTTAGGGATGTCAATTAGGCAAGTGTGTCAAGTGTGAGAGTGTATAGAGTTGAAGTTCTTCATGCGAGCTCAGTGTATGGACTTGCAGTAAAGTGCATTAACATAACAAAGGGGAATGTTAGACTTCTATGAAGTGTATGAAGGAATAGAGTGTATAGACTTTCAAACAAGGGACTGTACAGACTTGATTAAAGAGTGCATGTGAACGACAGTGTACAGACTTGAGATGAACAAAGCATGAATGAGTCTATCCAATGTATAGACTAGAAACATTTTAACATATGGACAATGTATACACTTGGCCTTTGAGGAATGATGTATTGACTCTGAACGTGAAGGCAGGCTGTATAGACTTGGAGACTATTGAAGCACTGTATAGACTTGGTAAACCTGAACCAATGTACATACTTGGACGCCTGAGGACCAGTGTACAGACTCGAAATCAATGAAAGCGTTGGCTGTACAGACTTGCATGAATGATGTATACACTTTGCCAATGTGTAGACTTAGGGTGTAGCTAAAGCAGCGAACGTAGGAATAGGTTGGAACATATAGACTTACGTTCGATCAGCAATGTACAGACTTCAACTAGGGAAGCTACAGTGCTATGTCTAGACTTAAAGATGCAAGCCTTGTATAGACATTGGAACGCTTGAAGTGATGTACAGACTTGGTGAGCGCCAAGCAATGTACAGACTTTGATGAACGCCGCTCGCTGTACAGACTTCGAATCAAGGCATGAATAGTGAAACAATGTCTAGACTTGGATGCCCAAGCCAATGTATGGACTTGTGTAGTGCAGCCAGTGTATGGACTTGTACAGTGCAACGCAGTGTACAGACTTTGAAGTGCGACCTGACAGGATGTGTAGACTTAGAACGCAACCAAGATGTCTAGACTTGTTATGAAGCAATGCACAGGCTGTACATACTTGAGGTAATGCTTGTAGAAGGCGATGTATGGACTTGGTTTGTGACTAGAGGCTGTACAGACTTTGGGACATGTTGCGTGAGATGAGGGACAATGTATTGACTTTGAAATGTCAGACGATGTATAGACTTGGGGTTCAACTGAGGATGTATAGACTTGGAAGATGAAAGGCGATGTGTAGACTTTGAGGTTCAACTGGATGTATAGACTTCAGATGTGCAAGCTACAGTGCTGTTGTATGGACTTGATCTCAAGGAATGGCTGTACAGGCTTTGAATATGAAGACCAATGTATGGACTTGGAAAACAAAGGGGGCGTCGACCCATCACTGTCCAGACAATGCAGACAGAGTGTAGACATGATCAAGTAGTGCATATCTATCTGACAACCATATGAACTGCACAGTCCTACATGATGAAGCATGAATTAATCTAGAGATAGAAGATTGATTTATAGTGTCAGACATCATCAAAACCGTAGGGATGCAACAATCTCCCCCTTTTTGATGATGGCAACACTATGAATCAAGCAATATCAAAGCTTAACAAGAAATTAACTGCAGTTTCAACAATCAAAGCAAATTCAAAGCAAGTGAAAGCACAGCCAAATTAAACACTACTGCAGAAGCACTTCTTTCTCCAAAACTACTCCCCCACAACTCACTCTCAGCTCCCCTACAACCCATTCTCAGTTAAAGCCATCACATGACAAGGTAATCTCCCCCTTAGCTCATGAACAATACTCCCCCAAAACTCATGACAATACTTGATCTACTGATATTGCATAACCTCTCTCCCCCTTTGACATCAGCAAAAGGAAATGCAGAATATATGAAAGTGCTGGAGACATGAAGAAGAAGAACAGTAACTTCTTAGTGTAGAAAGACACAAGCAAGTCTTAAGAAAATAAGTGAGGTGCTAAACTCAAGTGAAGATTCTTGAACTCCAGTACTTACTAGAAAAATAGAATGATAGAAAAGTTTATCAGCATACATAGAGTATGATTTAGAGCAGGAGTTAACAAGTATGGCCAGATATAGCTGAACTGTCAACAATCCAAAAAGACAACAAGAGACAAAGTCAGAGAGGTGTTCTCAAGGTATTGAGGACAAGCAATCCATTAGTTGCATAACAACAAGGAATTTTTTTGAGATGATTTTCAAGAAGATTAATGAGTAAGTTGGTAATTCACTCTTTTGACATTAGGGAGACACCTTGATTAGAGGTCTGAATTCTCAGTTACTCAGAGTGAGTACCTCATTACTTCCTCTTTTTTTTTATTAAAGGAACAGAGTTAGTAACTGTGGCTTGTGACATGAGGAAACACCTTGATTAGAGGCCAGAGTCCCCAGTTACTCACCAGCTAGCCACCATTGCTCTGTCATGTCTTTTTCATTCATTTTAAGCATTTGACACCTCATGACATAGGAGAAATATTCATTTCATTGATGAAGCTCCCAGTTTCTCAGTGAACAAAACAAGACATGTTTGTTTAGTCAAGCCCTTGTGTTGAAGAGATGGAATGATTGAAAATAATACCAGAAGGACTATTACTTGAAGTGAATCTTGAAGTCTAGATTTCAAGCTGATTGGGTCAGATATCAAGACATACAGGTTTTGGCCTGAACCAGAATCATTGACAATGTAGGAAGATATACTTTTTACAATTAATCCAGATCTCTGAAGGAATACCAGAGGAAAGATTCTAACTGGACTTTAGTATCACTGACTTATAGACTTAAGAATTAAGTGGCATTCTACTGTCTGAGAGAACCACATTAGATCTGTCATGAAAACCAGAAAAGACACACATCTGGTCAATCTTTTTGAATCTGTCAAAGAACACTTCCTCTCATAGCTCAACTAGCTCCCCCTTACTCACAGCATTCCTGAAATCTAACCAACAGTCATACAGAACTCCCCCTCACAAAAAGAACAGACTACACAATTAAGACAATTTGTATAAGCCTACTTCTCTTCTCAGTGTTGTGAATTTTTCATTATCCAGAGGTTTAGTGAAGATGTCAGCAATCTGATTATCTGTGCCTACATGAATCAGTTCAAAATTGTTTTTAGAAACCTCATCTCTTATGAAATGATGCCTTATCTCTATGTGTTTGGTGCGTGAATGCAAAACAGGATTTTTGGCAAGATTAATGGCACTGGTATTATCACAATAGATAGGTGTGCACCATAGGTCTACTTGGTAGTCCTGAAACTGGTGTTTAATACAAATGACTTGTGTTCCACAACTCCCTGCAGCCACATATTCAGCTTCTGCAGTGGAGAGGGCCACAGAATGTTATTTCTTGGAACCCCAAGACACTAAACACCCACCCAAAAATTCACAATGACCACTAGTGCTTTTCCTGTCTAGTTTACATCCTGCATAATCAGCATCTGTGTATGCAACTAAGTTAAATGTGTGTGATGTAGGAAACCATAAACCAAGAGAATAAGTAGCTGACAAATATCTGAAAATTCTTTTCACTACAGCTAAATGTAATTCAGTAGGTCTAGACTGATACCTTGCACACATTCCTACACTGAATTGTATATCAGGTCTGGAAGCTGTCAAGTAAAGAAGAGATCCAATCATACCTCGATAGAGCTTGACATTTACTTCTTTACTTGTCTCATCTGCATCCAGTGAGGTATTGGTACCCATGGGTGTTGTAATGTGCTTCAGGTTTTCCATACCAAACCTCTTGAACAGTTCCATTATGTATTTGGTCTGGTTGATGAAGCACCCATCCTCTAGCTGTTGTACCTGCAAGCCAAGGAAGCACTTTAGTTCACCAACCAAACTCATCTCAAATTCAGCAGACATCATTTTAGAGAATTCAACACATAGTTCATGCTTAGTTGATCCAAACACAATGTCGTCTAGATATACCTTAACTATGAGGAGATCTTTATTTGTACCCTTGGTAAATAAAGTTTGATCTACTTTACCTCTTTTGTAGCCCTTGCTGATCAGAAATTCAGTCAATCTTTCATACCATGCTCTTGGAGCCTGCTTTAGACCATACAAGGCTTTGTTTAACCTGAAAACTTGGTCAGTTTGAGGAGAAAATTGAAATCCGGGGGGTTGCTCAACAAAAACCTCTTCTTTAATGACTCCATTTAAAAAGACACTTTTAACATCCATTTGTTGGAGTTTTATATTCTTCGAACATGCAAAACCAAGCAACAATCTTATAGCTTCCATCCTAGCAACAGGTGCATGGGATTCATCGAAATCTACACCAAATTCCTGACAGTAGCCCTTGGCTACTAATCTGGCCTTATTCCTAGAAATGATTCCATCTTCATTCATTTTATTTTTGAACACCCACTTAGTTCCTATGATATTAACATTATCTGGTCTTGGAACAAGTTCCCAGACATTATTTCTTTCGAACTGGCCCAATTCCTCACACATAGCATTGACCCAAGCTTGATCAGCCAAGGCCTCTTCTATTGATTTGGGTTCAATTTGTGAGACTAAAGCAATTAAGTCTTCATTATTCACATTCCTAAAATGAGACCTAGTCCGAAGAGGATCTTTAGGATTGCCTATGACATTATCTATTGGATGATCTTTAAGAAATCTAACATTTATTGAAGACTCACCTGCTTCTCTTGGCTCTTCCTGGTTGGGAGGATTTGCTGTTCCACTTGGCTGAGTCTTCTCTTCTTCTTGGTCTTCTAGGAATTCCCCATCATGATTGGAATCCCTGTCAAAATTTTCAATGTTAGAAACACCTTTCTTTTCACTAAAAATAATGTGAGGAGACTCTTCAACCTTTTTGTCTGTTATGTTAAAGACCCTATATGCCCTAAACACTTCTGAATATCCCAAAAATATTCCAGGGGAGCTTTTAGCTTCAAACTTGTCTAAATCTTTCTTGTCATTGTTATGAATAAAACATTTTGCTCCAAAAATTCAGAAATGAAACAAGTTTGGTTTCTTATCTTTTAGAAGCTCATAGGGTGTTTTCTTGTGAATGGGTCTTACCATGGCCCTGTTGATTATGTAAGTTGCTATATTGGCCGCCTCTGCCCAAAACCTCCTTGGTAATTGACTTTCAATTAGCATGGTTCGGGCCATCTCCACCACAGTTCTATTTCTTCTCTCCACAATTCCATTCTGTTCAGGTGTCCTAGGAGAAGAAAATCTGTGTGTTAGTCCCACTCTTTCACAAAGATAAGAAAATATGGAGTTTTCAAACTCACCTCCATGGTAAGATTGAATAGAACAGATCTTGTGTTTTCCTTCTTGTTTGACCTTATTGAAAAATAGATTAAACTTTTGAAATGCATCACTTTTATTTGCTAAGAAAAAGATCCATGAATATCTAGAGAAGTCATCTATGATGACATAGCCAAACACATTCGCATTAAGACTCTGAGTTCTAGTAGGACCGAAGAGGTCCATATGGAGGAGTTCCATTGGTCTAGAGGACAATGGCTCAGATCTTAATTTGAAAGAATTCCTGGTCTGTTTGCCTAGAGCACATGCATCACATGATTTTGAAATAGAATTGAATTTAATTCTAGGCATGCCTCTCACTAAATCATGCTTGACCAATTTATTTAAAGTAGTAAAGCTAGCATGACCTAGACGTCTATGCCATTCAAAAGCATCATTTTCAGAATTGGCAGATAAACAAATATTAGATTCAGATTCCTCATCTAGGTCTACCATGTAGACATTATTAATCTTGTTGGCTACAAATTTAACCACATCAGAATTTATTTCAAAGATTTTG
This sequence comes from Amorphophallus konjac, assembly GCA_022559845.1. Lineage (NCBI taxonomy): Eukaryota > Viridiplantae > Streptophyta > Magnoliopsida > Alismatales > Araceae > Amorphophallus > Amorphophallus konjac. The sequence goes on from JAHNEJ010002002.1 coordinate 236,872, forward strand.
CATGAGTTATCATCAAACACAACCCTGTGACCCTTGTCACATAACTGACTAATGCTAATCAGGTTGTGTTGAACACCTTCCACAAGTAGAACTTTTTCAATGGAGTTTGTGGAAGACTTACCTACTGTACCAACTCCAATAATCTTACCTTTGTTCTTTCCTCCAAACTTGACTAGACCTCCTACCTTCATCTCTATCTTACTGAACTTGGATCAGTCTCTTGTCATGTGCCTGGTGTAGACACGCCATTCCTGACGTCTCCTGAGAAAGTCTCATATTACTATACAACGCCCCGCAACGGCTTACGCATTTTGAACCGCTCGAATACTTCCTTTTCTTGGGTCTTCTTCTGCCTTTTTTGGCATCCGGAATCATCTCGTCACGGCATTCGGACGACATCAACACCAGTCGGACGCATCAAGAGGTTCCGGAATCAAGAAGGGGGTCTACCGGGCGGCCGCCGACGCCTGATTTGAGGACCCGGGTGGGTCTTAATGGGGGCGTCCAGGCCCCTGGACGCCCCCATATTTTTAATTTCTTTTATTATTTTCTCAGGGCCCTAAACAAAATAAAAAATATATATATTGATGGAGGCGTCCAGGCCCCTGGACGCCTCCAGAAAAATATAAAAAATATTTGTAAGATGTCAGTTGGCATAAAAATACAAAAAATAATAAAAATATATATATTAATGGAGGCGTCCAGACCCCTGGACGCCTCCATAAACAATAATAATAAAAAATATTTGTAAGATGCCAGTTGGCATAAAAACACAAAAAATAATAAAAAAATATATATATTAATGGAGGCGTCCAGACATCTGGACGCCTCCATAAAAAACAATCATAAAAAATTAAAATGCCAGCCTTGGCACAAAAGACAAATAAAAATAAAATAAAATAATATATTTTGGAGGCGTCCAGGGCACTGGACGCCTCCATCAACTCCCTCACGGGCGCCTCCCACAGAACGACGGTTTGTCGTGTGTGAAAAAGGCCAAATTATAGAGACGTCCGGTAAGCTGGACACGCCCATTTCTGAATCACGAGGCGCCGCTCACAAAACCACGCGTTGTGCCAAACCGCGTGCGGCCATCGTCGGTTTTCGGTGGAGATGTTAGAGGCGTCCGGGACCCTGGACGCGCCCACAAAAGTATTCCAAAAAAATCAATAAAAATAGAATAAAATATTATTTCGGCCCTGATGGAGGTGTCCAGGGTCCTGGACGCCTCCACCCTCCGGAGCTCTATAAATATAGGCCCACCCCCTCAGTTCTAGGGGAGCTAAGTAGTGATCCGATAGGCTGCCGGAGCCCAGAGGCTACGGAGTCATTTTTCTAACCCGTGGGGTCTTTTGTAGGTGGAGGTTCTGCCGGCTTCTCGGGTGCCCACGCTCGCGAGAGGAAGGTCGTCTTCATCCACCGCGCTTCTACGTCGTCCCCACGCTGCCGGAGCTCTGCCGAATTTCACCACCAGCACATCCAATAAGCCAACTCTTTCCTTTTCTTCGTAGTTCTTTTGCATTCATCATCTCGCATCCATCATCTCATTTTCCTCCTACTCGAGTCTGAGAGGGGTTTAAAAGATAACACCAACCAGGTGTGTGTCTTCCTATTATTTCATCATTTTTATTGCAAGGATATGAATACTACACATTCATCTTTCTAAGCCACTTGTCATTTGTTTCTCATTGTTTTGCAAGGGTAGCCGAGGAAAGCCCTCTCCGTCGGCCGGCCGGAAGGAGAGGAAGAAGCAACCCGCCATCTCCCGCTCTTGAGGTAGGCGCGATCACTTTCTTATTTTGGGGTCTTTCGGCCCCTGGCGATCACATCTTTTCATCGAGGCCGCGGCGAGTCACTTCCCCAATGGCCGTTTAAATTTCTGTTCTCATATTCTCTTTATATCCTGTTATATTTCGTTCATATCATCGAGGCCGCGGCGAGTCACTTCCCCAATGGCCGTTTAAATTTCTGTTCTCATATTCTCTTTATATCCTGTTATATTTCGTTCATATCATCGAGGCCGCGGCGAGTCACTTCCCCAATGGCCGTTTAAATTTCCGTTCTTACATTCTCTCTATATTCTGTTATATTCTACTCATATCATCGAGGCCGCGGCGAGTCACTTCCCCAATGGCCGTTTAAATTTCCGTTCTTATACTCTCTCTATATTCTGTTATATTCTGCTCATATTCTCGAGGCCGCGGCGAGTCACTTCCCCAATGGCCGTTTAAATCTCTGTTCTTATATTCTCTTTTATATTCTGCTATATTCTGCTCATATTCTCGAGGCCGCGGCGAGTCACTTCCCCAATGGCCGTTTCAATTCTTGTTATTTAATTTCTGCACCATTCCCGTCCCCCCGAGGTCGCGGCGAGTCACTTCCCGCTATGGCCGTTTGAACCCCATATCTTGCTATATTATACTTGTCCCGCTCGCCCCGCCGGAGCAATCTCCCGTGGTGGCCCCTTCTCTCTCTTCTCTCATCTCTGTGTTGCAGCAAACAGCAAAACAAACAAAAAGAGGAGCCCGCGCGCTCTCCGCATCCTCTTCCCCGCTCCATCGAACTCCGAACCGCGTGACGTCGCTCACAGATTGGCGATCACGGTGGGACGTCTACTGCTTCTTTTCGGCTACCCTTGCAAGTTCGGCACCACCCGTGCCTCTCCACCTTGGCGCCCGCGCGCGCCCCCGTTGTGCTCACGGTAGCACTATCAGTTGTGATTCGTTGTTTGTTTCTTATATGTTTGTTATTTCTGTTGTTTTCCCACTCCATATATCTGTCAGCATTCCATTGCATACATCCATTCCTCTTTTCTATCCTTTTTTTTCATTTTTTTTAGGATCACCCTTTCCCGGTGAAGGAAGGACTCTCCGTTTGGGAATTCCTCTCAACGGACTAGAATCTCCTACACTGGGACCTCCGTAAGTCCCCGACATCGAAGAATCTCCTCTTCGTTCACTGGGCTGGTTGTACCATTGAAGTTCTCCGAAGTTAGTCATTTCATTCGTGGTGAGACGAGAGACCCTAGCTGACACGGCGGTGAAACAAAAATAAACTAGGGTCCCTATCTTGTGTGAACTTCGGATCTCGCTAAAAACACACAAAAAAATCATCAAAATCCAAAACAAAAAAAAGGGCGTAAAGGCATCCACTTGTTTGATAATCTCTGCTACCTACTTGCTAGTGTATGTTTTTGCGTTCTGGGAGAACTGTGAGCATGTCTCACGAGTCTTCCGAGGAGAACCACCCTAGCCGTGGTTTGACAGCCGACCCGCGAGTCTATGCTATGGACTCGGGTCCTTCTCATGACCCCTCGCATGAGGTGCAGGTTATTGCCGGGGACACGTCCCCGCCACAGGATATCACTTCCTTACTGGGCGTCCTCGCCAACACGGAGCTTAGCTCTGAACAGCTCCGGGCCTTCCAGGCCATTCTAAAGGGGAAATCTGTTTCCCCCACGCCCCAGGAGTCAACTCCGGCTATCGCACCTCTCCACGAGTCCGTGCAGGCCATTCCATCTCCTTCATTGGCACAAGCCATCCAGTATCCCTCGCTTCAAGGACAAGCGAGCCAACAACCTCCCTCATTCCAATTCCCGTCACAATCTCAAACTCCCGGTGTTCCTCACACACCGTTTCAGCCAGGGCCAACTGTCGGTGGTCCGACAGTTCCCTCTCATTCCGGGTTTCCCCCTCAAGTCTCCGGGAGACAGTTTCTCCCCCAATGGCAAGTGCCACCTTCACCCCCAGAGGAGCTCGCCCAATCGCTCCTCAATAGGTTCAATCGCATGGACGAGCAGTTTCAAAATCTGAGAAGAATGGTGGACGTGAAAGCCACCCCGGAGGTTGCTTTGCCAATCCTCCCCGTCATTCATCTTCCTCCCTCCGAAATGCCCACGTACCGCAGATACAATGGTACCGGCAACCCCTTCATTCACCTCAAGGACTTCATGTATGAGTCCTCATATTGGCAAAACGATCAGAGGTCCCTGGCATACCTCTTTCGGAGATCATTGGATGGTCCCGCGCTTGAGTGGTTCTATTCTCTGGAGCCCCGCGAGGCCGAGAATTTTGAAATAGTGCAGAGAAGGTTCTTGCAGAAATATAGGGATAGGGTCGGCCCCTCACTCTCCATTACCGACCTAGTGGCCGAAAAGATGAAACCCGACGAGGATTTCGTCCGATATGCTGATAGATGGAGGTCTCTGGTGGAAAGAATAAGGGATACCCTCTCCGAGCCCGAACAAGTGAAAATGATTGTGTCTAATGCAACCCCGCAGTTCAGACACGTCCTCGCCATGAATAAACTTACTACAATGGAGGAACTCTATGAAAGGGCCCGATACATCCAAACCCAGCTAAAAGACTCCCCCATCATGAACATGTTTGAGTCGCCGAAGCCCAAAGTGGTCAGAAAGACAGGCGCTGGTGTCCCGGGCGGAGCCACAGAAGGGGTCGTGACAAATGAGCAAGTTAGTGCGGTCAACAATGCCAACTATGCAGTCAACCCAAGGCCTCCACAAATGCCCCGACTACCCCTTCAACCAGGTCCTTTCCCTCTCCGCCCTCCACCCCAAAATAATCCACCCCAGGATAATATGCCTCCATTACGCCAACCCCAGCAACAACAACCACAACCTCAGCAACAACAACCACCGCTTCAGTACAACCAAGTTCCACCCCCGGGGAACTATGGTCCCCAACAGCAACAAAGGAGACCGCTCGGTCCTAAGAGAGCCTACTATCCACCATTGCCAGAAACCTTAGCAGATATTTTTAATGCCCTCATGGCATCAAACCAACTCGCTCTACCCAGAGAAAGGCCCGCGTGGCCCCCCAATGTTGATACCTCCAAATACTGCGTCTACCACAGGCAGCCGGGACACACAGTGGATTACTGCTTCCATTTCAAAGATTACATCCATGATATGAATGATGAACATCAAATAGATTGGGATGAGATGAGACGGTACGTCGCGGCTCTCAAGGCTAGGAGACCTCCTCAGAGGCCACAGCAGCAGTTACAACAGCAGCAGCAGCAGCAACCACAACAACAACAGCAGCCTCAGCAGGCCCCACAACAACAGCCCGACATGGGCATAATCCAGAATCCACTACCGGAGCACCAACAGTCCAATCATCAGGTTAACCCCATCTCCTCCTTCCCGGAAGTCGGGAGAGAGCAGGTGTGGCACCAGGAAAGTACCTCCATTCTTTATACCTCCAACCCTATCGTCATGCAACCCCCTCACCTTGCCCGGGTAGCACCTCTCTCTCATCAACCCGCATCGGTATCGCCTTCACCATTTCCACTACCATTACGCCCTCTCATCCGCACCCCGACCTCCTATCAACCGACACTTTCTACTACGCCTTCACACCCTCTCACCTTCTCCCACTCCCCCACTTTACCATCCACCTCTACCACATTTACCCCTACGCCTTCTAAACCCCTTATCATCCGTCCACCATACATAACCCCGTCTTTCTCCACCACATCACCACTAATGCCTTCAAAACCACTCATCACCCACCATCCACCTCAAAACCTTTACCCGTTTCAAACCTTACCTCCACCTTCCAAACCCCTTATCCTTCATAATCCGCGCGATATCCCCTCTACCTCCGCCATGCCTCCACCTAACAAACCCCTCATCAGAATCCCTGCTCCCGTCATCACCCCTGCTTCATCAACTATTCCTCCACTACTACCCCTTAAACCCCTGTTAAAACCCACTGCTACCCCCACAGAGGTACAAAAGCCGCAGGCAATGGTGCTCCGGAGTGGAAGGATTTTCCACAGGGTTTTCCCCCACAATAGTCAGAATCCCGAGCAATCTCAGCCAGAGAAGGATGATGCAGAACAACCAGAAAGAGCTATCCCTGGAACACAGTATGATCTACTGAAACACTTGGACAAGACGCCTGCCCGGATCTCCATCCTAGAGCTACTTCAAAGATCCACATCCCACCAGGCGGCCTTGATGGAATATCTTCAAAAGGTCATGGTTAATGAAGACCTCCCCGTGGAGAAGATTTCGACCGTCCTGACCCCAACAGACACACAACCGGCCATCATGTTCCACAACTACGAGCTCGCTCCCAAGGAAGCTCGGAAATATGCATTATGCATTTCAATAAAAATTAATGGGGTATCCATAAACCCGTGTCTTGTGGACACGGGTGCATCCATAAATGTGATCGCCATGAGCACTCTTCAGTTGTGTGGGGTCAACGAGGAACAAATAAGACCTTCCTCGATCACGGTCACAGCTTATGACAATAGCAAAAGGCCGCCGCAAGGGATGATTATTCTGAAGGCAGAACTAGGCCCCATGTCAATTCCTACGGAATTCCATGTCCTCGACATGGACCCCACATTCAAGGCTATACTGGGTCGCCCTTACATCGAAGCCATGGACGCTGTGCCTTCCACCAACCATCAGTGCATGAAGTTTCCTTACAATGGGAGAATTATTAAAGTGGTCAGTACACCGGTCCTTCACACAGTGGATGCTATCAACACCTCTCTGCCCTCCGTTTGGCCATCTCATCGGCCCATATTATCACTGCTGGACGTGCGTGATCCATCTCACATTCCACTAGCACCAAAGGAGCCGGTCAGGGCAACCGCAACATCATGTCTCCCTTTTCACTCCAAAGGTTGGGAGATTATGAGGAACATCGGCTATCAACAAGGAAAGGGTCTGGGCGCACAGTCACAGGGTATGCTCAAACCGCCAAAGGAAATTAGGCCGAATCGCAGGTTTGGCCTAGGCTTCAAAGGACCGTTCAAGGCAGATTGGAAGCCCCTCACGTGGACTCTATCAAACCACTTCAACAAAGGACCCGTTGTTCAGATGGGAGATCACCCACGAGAAGCACATGGGGGATCACATGCTGTATATTTGGCTGAAAAATGTCCGAGGATCACCAAAAGAGGCAAGATCAAAGATCCGGAATGCGAGTGGGACAAATGGTTCGACATACGGGACATTTCCGTTGCACTGGAAAGGATGTTCTCGTCTCCACCGCTTGAAGGACCACCACTGATCTCCGAAATACCAGAGAATATTACCACTCTTGCCAAGGTTCCAAACTATCCTCGTCCTCGCTAGAAGGACTCTGTCATCGACGGATCTTCGTCCGTCCTCAACATTACCGTCGACGGCTCATTAGCCGCCATCCTCTCCATCCACTCGTCTCAGCCTTTGCTGATATCTTCTTCCTGGGCCAGACAATTGTCTGATGATCTTCCCAGGTCCCCTTCTTTGCTTACATACCTACGCGGGCTTTTCAACCCGCGTCAGGTCTTCAACCATGATCTGCTCTATGAGCCTCACAATCCTCTAGCCATAACCCCTTTTCTCTCTCCTCCAATCTCTTTTCACTGCTTTGTCATTAAAAATGAAAACGAAAAAAAAACGTCAATTTTCAAACTCCCCAACAACACATCTTCGTTGAGGAAACCTCCTACATCTCCCACGGGTGCGTACCGCCTTGCGGACCACCCGTCCGAGGTCCGATGAGCGACCTTTTCTACCCCTCCTCTGAGGGGTCTTCTCCTGTACATTCTACACCATCCTCCTCATCTTCCTCTTCTTCTGTAAATATTGTCAGTCAATCTAGGAATGATAGGCCAAGGGTAGTACCTAGGAAGAAATCCAAGGGTAGGCAGATCCCTCGTCGATTCCTTCTGGATTTGGCCGCCAGGTGTCAGGCCCTTCTTGCCATCCCCCAGTTGTTAGAAAATCCCATCCAGCTACCCGAAATAGAATGCGAGGGCGACTGTGCATCTGATGAAGGGTATGGAGTCTACGAGATCACGAATGAAGAATGCCCCACTGAAGATGAGGGTGAAGAATATGAGGATGCGGCGGGCGCATACGCTAGCGGAATGAGGAGATTCGACGAGCCGTCAACCGCCGTAGAAGAATCCACCAAAGAAGTCAACTTGGGGACTGAGGAAGATCCTAGGATCATCCTCATAAGTGACAACCTACCACCCTCTGAAGAAGAGGCATTAATTGAGGTCCTCAAGGAATATAAGGACACGTTTGCATGGAGCTACGAGGATGTGCCGGGTTTGGATTCAACCTTGGTCGAACACCGTTTAACCCTAAAACCAGGGTCCATCTCGGTAAAACAAAGGTTAAGGCGTTTCCACCCTCAGATGGCTTTGAAAATGAAAGAAGAGGTCGATAAGCTCCACAAAGCCAGGTTCATTAGAGTCGTTCTTTATCCTCAATGGGTGGCGAACATTGTCCCGGTCATGAAGAAAGATGGGAAAGTCAGGATTTGCATTGACTTCCGGGACCTTAACCGCGCGTGTCCAAAGGATGATTTTCCTTTGCCTCACATTGATGTGTTGATTGATAACACGGCAGGTTTTGAAACCCTCTCTTTCATGGATGGATTTTCAGGATACAATCAAATTCGTCTGGCAGAAAAGGATCAGGAAAAGACGTCATTCACTACCCCTTGGGGAACATATTGTTACGTGGTCATGCCGTTTGGGTTAAAGAATGCTGGAGCTACTTACCAAAGAGCGATGATGGCCATATTTCATGACATGATGCACATATATCTGGAAGTGTATGTGGATGACTTATTGGTGAAATCAAGGACCAGGATGGAACATCCAGAAGTTTTGGCTAAGGTCTTGCAAAGGTCAAGAGAATTCCAATTGAAAATGAACCCGAAAAAGTGTGTGTTTGGTGTGTCGTCGGGTAAATTGCTGGGGTTCATTGTGAGTAAAAGAGGGATCGAGATAGATCCCGACAAAGCCAAGGCTATCAGGGATATGCCGCCTCCCAAGAATTTGAGGGAAGTCTGAGGTTTAATCGGCAGGCTGCAGTTTATTCGTCGGTTTGTGTCTCAACATTCACAAAGGTGTAGACCTCTCTACGAGTTGACCAAGCCAGGAGTAGGATTCCACTGGAATTCTAAATGTCAGAAAGCTTTTGAAGGGTTGAAGGAATATCTGGCTAGTCCACCCGTTCTCATTCCACCTAAACCAGAAAAACCTCTGATCCTTTACATCACAGTCTTGGATGACTCCGTGGGAGCCGTCCTCGCACAAGCTGATGAAGAAGGCAAGGAACGGGCAACCTATTACTTGTCCAAACTTCTCAATCCCTGTGAGCAGAAGTACACCGGCATGGAGAAAACCTGTGCTGCCCTCGTTTGGGTAGTGCAGAAATTGAAGCACTACTTCTTGGCTCACGAGGTCCACTTGATTGCTCGGATGAATCCTATCAAATTCCTTCTGGAGAAATCCGTCCTTACGGATAGGCTAGCACACTGGCAAAGTTTTCTCTCTCAGTTCGACATCACCTACATCCAGCAAAAGGCGATTAAAGGCTATGCCATAGCCGAGCACCTCGCTCACCATCCTCTTCCCAAGTTCGATCCCGTCCAATCAGAGTTTTCAGATGAGGAACTAATGTCCATCAACCAATCAGATGAGCCAATGTGGACACTATATTTTGATGGAGCTCTGAATTCTCAAGGGAGAGGAATCGGCATCACCCTCCTGTCGCCGGAAGGCCTCACATTCCCATTGGCATACCAGCTCAAATTTCCAGTCACCAACAATATAGCCGAATATGAAGCTCTTCTAGCTGGCCTAGGACTCGTTCATTCTTTTCGTATCACTGAGTTGCGAGTCGTAGGTGATAGTCAACTCATCCTTCGCCAGGTGCTCACTAAGTATCGCACTCGCGATCCCAAACTCAAGCCATACCAAGAACTCACTGCTGCCTTTGCCAAACTGTTCGCCAAACTGATCTTTGTTCATATCCCTCGTCATCAGAATATTCTCGACGATGCCCTCGCCTCGTTGGCATCATCCATAAGGTTCCCTCTAGGAAGATGGTTTAAGTCCATTTCCATCTATAAACTTCATGCTCCTGCAATCGATGATGCTTCCTACGTAAACATCAAAGACAGGATAGCAAGGAAGATCCTGCAGGAAGATATCCTTGAGAAGAGGGAGCTCATGTTGGCAGAGGCCGAAGAAGAACTGGCTGATGAAGAGAAACCATGGTTCTATGAAATTGTCAAATATTTCCAAGATCAGTCTTATCCTGAAGGGACCACCACAGAGGACAAGAAAGCCATAAGAAGGGTGGCTCAGAAATATACATTGGTTGGAGGTCTACTCTATAGAAGGAGCCTTAGTGGTATTCTGTTAAGATGTCTTGATGACGATGAGGTTTGGAAATGTGTAGAAGAGACGCACTCGGGTGTGTGCGGTGGCCACGTGAATAGTCAGATGCTCGCCAAGAAGATCATTCGTCAAGGCTTTTATTGGCCCACCATGGAAGAAGATTGTGCTGTCTACGTCCGTAGGTGTGTCAAGTGTCAACTTCACGCCGATAAAATCCATTCACCATCTTCCTCACTTCATCCAATATCCTCCCCATGGCCTTTCTCCATGTGGACATTCGACATCATTGGTCCCCTAGGTGATCCCAATTCCCTCACCAAGCAGAAATCCTTCATCCTTACTGCAACGGAATACTTCACCAAATGGGCCGAAGCCAAAGCTTACGCGGAAATCAAGGCATCAATAGTTTGCAAGTTCATCATGAAGAACATCCTCGCCAGATTCGGCGTCCCAAGCACGATCGTCACCGACAATGGGCCACAATTCATTTCTCAGGACCTACAGGACCTCTGCAAAAGGTACGCAATTGCATTGCATCATTCGTCGCCTTATTACCCACAAGGTAACGGCCAAGCGGAGGCCACCAATAAAACATTGCTCAAAATCATCAAAAAAACCTACGAGTCTAGTAAGTTTTCAGACTGGCCAGAAAAGCTTATCAAAGCCCTATGGGCCTATCGCACTTCAATCCGTACCCCCACCGGGCAGACTCCATTTGCCCTCACTTATGGTATGGAAGCGGTAGTCCCGTACGAGACTCTGATCCCTTCTCTCAGGGTACAATTGGACGAGGAATTTCCCCTCGACGATCGTCGTAATTCACTCCTCGCCCAGTTGGAACTCTTGGATGAGAAGCGACTGGCCGCTGCCGAACACGCGCGTGTGTATCAAAATAGACTCGCTCGCTTTTACCAAAAGAAAGTCGTTGAGAGAAAATTCAAAGTCGGTGAGATGGTCGTAAAAAGAATTTTTGTCAAACCTGGAGGGCCGCGTTCTAAGCTCCAACCCAATTGGGAAGGACCATTTGTAATTCAAGCCGTGTACCCTGGCAACGCCTACAAACTAATCAACGCCGAAGGGACCGAGTTATCCCACCCTTGGAATGGGCTTTATCTTAAGAAATACTACCCTTAGTACAAAACAAAAAAAAATGATGAAAAGATAAAAAACATCAAAAACAAGGAAATATTGAAAACCACTAAAAATATGGAAAATTCAAAATGCCGATGCCTGGCAGGCACCATGTAGTTAAGTCCCTGCATCTAACCTTCATGTTAGGATAGGGCCCATTAAGGCTTTGTAGGCACCGGGTCTTGGTTTGCCAGAACCGTGGAGACCCCTGTCCGGCCACGTCGGCCTATGCTCGCTCGAAGGAAGCTAACATGTGTTCACTTATGTATTTTATTCAAAAAAAGTTGGTAGCATCACCTACGGTAGGGCCACACCTAGAAGATCTCCGGAAGCTGTAATCTTTATTCTTTTCTCTTCGACCAAATGAGACAGTCGGCGCCCTTAAAACGCTGAGCATGAGAAACCGAAACTCAAACCCCAAGGACAAGAGTAGGATCCATTTCCTCGAGCATCGATCAGAGCACGAGAAGAGGGCAGTGTCCCCGCAGGCATACGAAGAGGGAGCCCACAAACGTCAAACGACTATATCTCCCTCACAAAAAAATATACAAAGTCAAAATCAAGAGAAAAGCCTAGTCGTGACCGTGCCTGGTGCGATAAACGGAACCCCTCAAAGTAAAAATCTGAATCCACAAAGGGGGGCCGTGGAATGTAAATGCTCGAGATTTGGTCCGAAGTTGTCCGAAAGGAAAGAGTTAATGGGCCCTTATTCGCTCGCCGGGTTAACGGCTTTGCCGGTCCTCTCAGGAGGTTTATCCCCTACACTCTTCCTTCTCCCTCTAAAGATGAAGGTTCGATGGAGTTTCTGAAAGGTGAAAACTGCCCAGGGTCTGCGACCTTATTTTAATATACACATTTTGGTTGCCTACTTTGAAAAAGCAAAAGCTATCGCTGCGAAGGAGTCTCCGTGTTTCTGGCTGGTCAAGACCCCTGTTTACCACCTTGATGTCTTCTTGTTTAACCTCGGGCTTAGGCCAATGCAAGCGCGTCACCTATGGGTGCGACGGCGTCTGATTCCGGGTCAGCGTCGCGCGGTTGGTCGTTAGGGTTCCAGGGTGTTCCATCTTATACCATCTAGAGTTGTGAGGAAACAGACCCGGGTCGAGCAAATCATCTACCTCAAACACCTTTTGGGTGAATCCCTGTGGTCGGAAGCAACTGGGAGCCTAAGCATGGCATGACGGTATTGTCATCAGGGTAAGTCTTAGCCGGCGGGATCGTCATTCGAGGGGTCTAGAGGCCTAAATCAACCTAGATGTGCACTTAGGATACCTGGGAGGTTAGTAAGAAACCCCTGTCTCACGTAAGTTAGGTGCCATTTGGGTGCTTGCCGGGCGTTAGCAATAAAAAAAATTGAAATGATAAAAGCAAAAAAAAATGGAAAAGAGAAATGTACATATTTGCAAACAAAAAAAAATCTTTTTATGATAAAACAAAAAAAATATGTCAAATATAAAAAGAAAACAAATCAATTTTGCATGATTGCATTTACGTGCATCATCTCATTTTTAATATCGCTTGCATTCGTGTGCTTGCCTGTCGCATTTATCATCACCGCATCTTTCCCTTGCCTTCGTTAAATAAAGGCTTGGCCCCTTGACCAGTTATCAAGGATAGTCACAGTGACCATTTGCTTATTGAGCAAGGGGCCAAGTCAGAACAGAAATTCTGATTTGTTTGTTTCAGTGATATGTGCAGGGATTCAGGTAACTGAAGCAAAGGTGAAAAACAAACAAACCAAACCTTGTGTTTTATTCCAAAAAACCAAAAAAATTTACATCAAGTTCCGCCCTCTCTCTCTGCATTACTCGTCCCACTACTCTCCGGGCAAAACACTCTCAAAGGTGCTACCCAACTACGAAAAGCGGTACTCCTGCCGCTCTGTACTCCTCTTCCTATTCCCACATCCCGGCGTTGATCCACGGAAGTAGCAGAGAAGCTACCAACACGAAAGCCACGCTCTCGTGCTTTTCGGTAGCGCTCCTCACCATCTCTCAGCCACTGTTCAGCAAGACCAAGGCCGATTCGGAGTTCGAATAGTTGGGCCTCCATGGCCCTTCGCTCCTCCCTTTCAGCCAAACTGTTGACTCTTTCTCTCTCTGCGTTTCTTTCCCTCTCTGCCCGTTCTCTCTCACGGTCTTCCCTCTCCAACTGGAGAGTGATCCTCAGTTCCATAGCATCCCTGGATGAGTCGTCATCAGGATGACGCCGCAGTTCCCTCTCCAGTTCTGCTATCCTAGCCTCCTTCTGCGCAGCTTGGGCAAGCGCTTCTTCCATCTCCTTTTCCTGCCGAGTGTACCATCTCAGATACGCGATAAGGCGTAAACAAAGAGAACTCAACGCTGAAACTTTTACCTGTATACGGAGCATCCCTTCTGCCTCCGCAGCACGCTGCGTGGCGTGAGCAAGTTGCTCATGAAGCGAGTCAAGTTCTGAGGTGGGAATCCACAAGCTGGAAGAGGCACCACCTACTCCCATCGCTGGGGAGGCCGCGCCAATCTGGGCATGCTACGACCATGTGAATTAACAGCCAACATCTGGAATCTGGGGTTTTAATTAGGAACGTACTGTACACCTACCAAGGCGCTCGTAGCTCCGCGGGCATCGCCCAACTGTTGTTCCATCTCTGCCAAGCGAGTTCGTAAATTCGCTATCATGGCATCCCGGACATCCTGCAGCCTTACAAGTCAGCATTTTTACCAGAAAAACCAAGAAATGGAGAAAGAAGAGAAGAGAAAAAGGGGAAACCTACCTCCACAAGTCCCCGGGGTTGGAACCGTTCTGCGTACTTTGTCCTATATAGACGCAAGTAGTCCTCGCTGTCCCGCGCCTGTGATTCTACAATCGTGCCACCCCGTTGCCAGTCCTCATACTGTTCGGGGAATCGCAAGCGCCAGTCAATGCAAGTCGCCAGTCCCCGCGTCTTTCTCCCGACACGAGGTGGCGCAGCTGAATCCACCCATTCTTGAGCCAGTCCTAAAGTCCTCATAACTAATCGTAGCCGAAGCGGCTCGATTTCATTCAGGCAGTGCATCCATAGTTCCCGTCCGAACCGGGCACGACTTGCTAGAACCCACGGCTGGTTGGCATCGACCATGTCTGAGTAGGGTCTCCAGTTTACCATCGCTGTAGGGAACTCCTGTAGCTCCCGCCTTAACACCATCAGTTGGTAGGTTAGGGGTGCCGCACTCATGACGGGTTCCCACCGCCTGGCTAGCGGCACCATCACGGGTCGCCAATGTCGAGCTCTCCCCATAGGGAGGTAATAATAACTCCATAGCTGCTCGGCGCAGGTCATCAGCACCTTGCGAAAATAACAAAAAAAATACAAAACAAGTAAAACCAAAAATACCTGGATGAATGGTGTGAAACCACTCACAGTCATCTCACGATCCGTTTTTTGGAATAGGCCTGCAAACAAGTGTGCCAGCATGGCAGCTCCCCAGGCATAGTACCCTACTCTTTCAAGGTCTGACAGCAGCTCCAGGAAGCAACATTGGATACCGTCCCCTTTCGAGCTCAGTACCAATCTCCCCAAAAGGAAGAGGAGAAATCTCCTCAAATCTATGTTACATCTTTCCCAGTTGCCGAAATCTGTGCAGTACACGGCACGGCATCCTATTTCCATCCTTTCCATGAACTCTTCTGAGGATTCGTCGTCCCGCCGACGAGTGTCGGTGAGCCCTAATGCATCCATGAGGGACGCCCTAGCTACCGACCTGTTCTTCCGACCATCTAGGTCCAAACCCAGTAACTTCTGGGCACCTTCTCTGTAGTCCGCGTAAGTGACTCCGGTCACTGCCTCGCCTTCTACCTTCAGGCTTGTGATCCGGACCACATCCTCCAAGCTGGGCACCATGTGCCCCCAGGGCATCAGGAATGCCCGGCTCACTGGGTCCCATCTCTCACACAAGGCTTGGATCAGGACTAGGTCAAGCTGGATCGGCTCGATCCGAAGGAAGGTACCAAATCCCATCACGTCTAGCCTCGCCTTCTGAAAATCTGGGAGGCCCCTGTACGCTGCTACTACCAACTCCCATAAGATTTGTGATTTCATCACAACCTACACATACAAGGAATGGGAGTGAGGTTTGGTCAGAAGAAAGGAAGAAAAAATGAGAAAAGGGCAAGAAAACTTGGCTTACGAGTTGTGATTGGGCCCTTTCGCTGAAGTGCCCTTCAAAGTCTGAAAGCCTCCTGGAACTACTACCACTGGACCTGCTTCTCTTCGAGGAATGGGAAGATTCGCCCTCCATCCAACTCTCAGAATTTTGAACTCCTCCTCTCCCGTAAGAACTTGTGCTCCTCGAGTTATTCCTCGATATACCTGGGAAGATAAAAGGGACAAGAATTTATAGAAATGGAAGGAGTGCGGGCCAAGATTGCCTCCATCACCTGTCGATGATAGCCCTCGCAATAAGACACCGGCCAAGCGGCCCCATGTGTCGCTTCACCGCTCGCACAGGGTGATTGACTGGACGAAGAATAGGACGAATAGCCCCTATGTTGTCTAGGGATACCCTATCATGTTTTGGAGGACGCCCGCAAAATTTGGCACAACATCCGGGAAAAGGAACTAGGGCCGTCAGTATTGACTTCGACGGCAGATTCCCGTGGAAAATGGTCACAACAAGACGTGATTCTCCGCTCGAGGCGGAGTCTCGACAGATCCGTCACATGGGAACAGTGCAAAGGAGAAGAAGTGTAGGGAAGAAGGAACGCACAAGAGGACAAACAAGCATCAGAAAATCAAATCACTCCATTCATAATTCTACATAAGCTGTCAAAAACATCATAAACATAAAGAGGTGACGGGTCCACTAGCCCGCCAATCCTCACCATCACTCATCTCTCCGGGCACTCTCCTCCTCTCCCCCGAGGTGAGGGTCCCTCAGAAGCCTCCGGGATCCCCGTGCAGTAGCACCTGCCTCGCCTCTGGGCGCCTGCTCCGCAGCAGTGACTCGCTGCTCCTCCCCTGGCGTGGCGAAGAAGCCACTGGCGGCAAAGCGACCGGACTGGCGGAGTCGCTCCCGAACTCTCGCGCTCTCTCGTAGCGCGTCTCCATCCCTCCTAGCCTCTGCACGACGGCCTGAAGGCCCAGCTGGAGCTCCCTCACTTGGGCCTCCAAGGCCCTCCTCTCGGTCAGATCCCGCTGTCGCTCGGACCTTCTCTCGGCTTTCTCTCTCTCTACCTCTCTCCTCATCATCTGCAGAAGAACCCTTAACTCCAGGATGTCTGGAGAAGGTCTCTCCTCACCACGATGCCGCAGCTCCGCTACAGTCGCCACCCAGGCGTCACGCTCCTCTTCCGCCCGGGTCGCACGGGCCACCGCACCAGCAAGTTGCTCCCGGAGGGAAGCAATCTCGAGAAAAGGGGCCGAGGAGCTAGAAGATCCGCCAGCCGCTCCCACCGTCGCTGTCTGCTGGGCACGCTGGAACAAAATAAACAACGGCCGTCAGTGAAACTCCAAAATCTGAAGTTAAAAGGGCGGCACGTAACTTACCAGGAGCGACAGCTCATGTTGAGCGACGGCCAGTTGCCGCCTAGTCTCTGACAGCTAGGCGCGCGAGCCGCCGATGCCACGCGTGTCCCCAGCTTGGGGAAGCCCCGCGTAACTCTCTCTCTGCCGCCGCAGGAAGTCGGCACTGTCCTGCACCAGTACACCCCCTTGCTGTCCAGGGAGACGTACGGGCCAGTCCTCGAGCCTCGCCTTGCCGCGACTCTCCCTCCTGACACGGCTCGGCTCGTCCGCACTCGCCCACTCATCGGCCAGGCCCAGGGTCCTTGCCATGTCCTGCACCAAGAAAGGGGTCCCATATCAGTCAAAAGGAACGCGTCCCCTGTCTAGGACGCGTCCATCATTTGAGTGCAACACTCGCCGAACCCTTTCCTCCTCGCGCGGCTCGCTTCAAAACCCAAAATGAATTAAAAGAGGAAGAGATCGGAGGACCTACCGGACCGTGTTCACCTCCTCCCACGCCATCGGGCCCCTCGGGTCCCTCGGGGGCCCGAAGCGGCCCTTCCTCCTCCATGGACGCCGTTCCGTGCTCGGGCGCGTCCCTCCTTGGGCGAGGATTTCCTCGTCCCTCTCCACCTTCACCACGGTCGGGCCCACCGAACTCCATCGATCAAAAGAGGAGGAAGACGAAAAAGGGGCAAGCGCGTTTCGGCGGAAGGCGGGCTCGTTTGCGGGTAAGGCACGGGAGAAGAAAGGACCACCCGTCGCTTTAAATTTAAAATCAAGGATTAAGACGCGTCCTCGCGCCTGGACGCGCCCAAAAGGGGGAAAAGGAAACAAAATCCCCCCGTGCAAAGCGTAGTTCCCCGCTGTTCAGGGCAAGGTCTCGCGGAGCGTGCCTCAAGGGACAACTCAGTGCAAAAAAGAAAGTGTGGGAGAGAGAAAAGTACACACAACACAAAAGCCATTTCCATTTCATATAATAGCCGAAAGTACATCATACAGTGAGAAGGGTGACGTACAAGCAACTCTCTAACTCTCACCGTCACCCTCCTGGTCATCTCCTTCCTCCCTCCTCTGACGGAGATCCTTAGGGGGCCTCCGCGACCTCTGTGAACCCTGAGAAGCCGTGCTCGCCTCGCCCTGCGGTGGCACTCCAGCCTCGAAGGCGCGACGACGCTCCTCGGCCGAAGAAACCAGATAGCTGCCCATGGAAAAAGAACCAGACTGACGAAGTCGAGCCCCGCGTTCCTTCGCCCTCTGGTACCGCTCCTCGCTCTCCCGAAGCCTCCCCTCCGCCGTGCCAAGACTCAATCGGAGTTCCAGCAGCTGGGCCTCCAGAGCCCTCCTCTCGGTCTGATCCCGCTGTCGCTCCTCCCTCTCTCTCTCCCTCTCCTCTCTCTCTCTCACTGCCTCCCTCCTCGACAACTCGAGGGCGATCCGCAGATCCAGCACGTCACGAGGGAGCTCCTCAGCCTCTCGTCGATGCTCCTCCTCCAGCTCCACAATCCGGGCGTCACGCTCCGCAATCCGGGCGTCACGCTCCGCCACCCGAGCGTCGCGCTCCTGCTCGACACGAACAGCACGCGCCAGGGCCTCTCGGATCTCGGCCACCTGTCAAGGCACGCATGCACCGTAAGAGAATAGTGATAGAAGGAAAGTAGCTAGAATAGGGTCGCGGCCAAGCAAGCACTCACTCGAGCCTCGCGGTCACGCTCGGCCTCCTCAGCCCGAGCCACCGTGTACGCCAGCTGCTCCTGGAGGGCAGAAACCTCCGGAGGAGGGCCCCGCGAACTGGAACCCGCTCCACCAGCCATCCCGGCTGCCGCTGTCTGGTGGGCCCGCTGAAACACGGGGCAAACGTCAGTCAAAGGCTAAGCATCAAAAATCCAGGTCACAAAAAAAATGCATTGCATAGACTCACCAGGATCTCCAACTCCTGTCGGATGGCCACCAACTGTCGCCTGGCGTCCGCCAACTGGGCCCGCAGGTCAGCGATCATGGTATCACGAGCATCCTGCATTACACATAAGTTAGTATCCCATGCATATACATATAGAAAGGTGGAGCAGTTTCATTTCACTTACCCCTGCCATACCACCCAAGGAGAGGCGGTCCCCGTACGTAGCTCGGTACCGTCTCATGTAGTCTGTGCTGTCCTGTACGTGGGACACTACTGGGACCCCGCCCTGCTGCCAGTCCTGGTACTGTGCTGGGAAGCGCGTACGCCAGTCCACGATCTTCGCCTTCCCCTTGGTCTTCCGCCCAATGCGGGCCGGCGCATCTACGTCTACCCACTCCTGGGCCAGCCCCAACGTCCTCATGACCAGTCTAAGCCGCAGCGGCTCAATCTCGTTCAGGCAATGGACCCACACGTCCCGCCTGAAGCGAGGAAGACCCGCTACAACCCAGGGCTGGCCAGCATCGCCCATGCCCAGGTAGGGCCTCCACACCACCTGCATCACCATACATACATCATGTTAGTTACCATTCAGTCACATGCATAAACACAAAAAAATCATACGCATCATACCATGGCCTCGGGATACTCGCTCAGCTCCCGACGAAGTGACGCCAGCTGGTAGCCGTGGGGTGCTGCAACCACGACCGGCCTCCACTGCCGCGCCAGAGGCACGGCCCTCCTGTTCCCATGCCTAGCCCTCCCCATCGGGAAATAGTAATAGCTCCACACCTGCATCCATCATACATCATTAGTACAATAATTGCATATTTAACTGTGGGAATGCATAAATAAAATGTTTACCTGGAGGAAAGGTGCGAAGCCGCTGACTGTCGTCTCCTTCTCCGAAGTCTGGGAGAGATCGGCAATCAGATGGGCAAGCAGAGCCGCTCCCCACGCATAGTGCCCCACTCTGTCCAGATCCGCCAAGATCCCGAGGAAACGGCAGTGGATGCCATCCCCCTTCGTCCCCAGCAGAAGGCGGCCCAGGAAGAAGAAAAGGAACCTCCGAAGGTCTAGATCCACCAGCTCCCGCTCGCTCGGGTCCTGGGTGAAAGCAGCACGAGCATCCCCCTCCAGTCGAGCCAAGAACTCTGCTCCAGTCTCGCTAACCCGCTGACGCGGGTCGACGAATCCGAGCGCCTCCATGATCTCCACTCGGCCGACTACCCTGCTGTCTCTATCAGTCACGCTCGTCTCTAACCACAGCAGGTCCAGGGCACTCTCTCGGTAGTCGGGGTAGGTGACCCCGCTGACTGCCTCTCCGTCAACTCGTAGCCCGGTGATCCGAGCCACGTCCTCCAGCGTCGGCACCATGTGCCCCCAGGGCATCAGAAACGCCCGGCTCGGTGCGTGCCACCGCTCCCTCAGTGCCTGGATAAGAGGAAGGTCGAGCCGGAAGGGCTCGATCCTAAGGAAAGCTCCAAAGCCCATGGCGTCCACACGCGCCCTCTGGAAATCCGGCAGCCCACGGTATGCTGCCACCACCAAGGACCAGCTGATCCGGCCCTTCATCACGCCCTGCAAACCACAAAACCAACAAAGAACACATCAGCATCATGAACAGTCATAAAACAATAACACTGTATATATACTACTTATTCTTTTATTTTATTTTTTACATTTTTAAAAAAATTTATATTTTCTTGAGGAGGCGTCCAGGCCCCTGGACGCCTCCTCTTTTTTTTCCTTTATTTTGTTTTTTTAGAAAAAATAAAAACAAAGCCAAAACAAGAAAAATATATTAAAAATATATATATTATAATGGAGGCGTCCTGGAGCCAGGACGCCTCCTTATTTTTATTATTATTACTTTTCGTAAATAAATAAATAACCAAAAATAAAAAGAAAACGTGGAGGTGTCCAGGCCCCTGGACGCCTCCCTCTCTCACTACCCGCCTTTCTCTCACAGCCTCTCGCACGCCCGTTTTAGCCTATTGAACCACAAAGTGAGAATTCCGAGGTACTTACCAGGTCGTGATCGTCCTCTCCCGCGTCACCAGCATCCGCAGCGGCCTCCGCGGCCAGGAGAGGCACCTCTATCTCCTCCCCCGCAGCAACCTCCTCTGCTGCGGCCTCCTCGGCATCATCCCTCAACCTCCTCGCACGACGAGCCAGTCGTTTCCGCTTCTCTGGACCCTGACTCGATCCTCCTCGCTCCATTGGGACTAAGAATGGGTCGTTTAGAGTGACTGGACGGTCGGAATGAACAGTATAAGTGAACAGGGGGGAACCCCCCCTATATATAGAATGACCTGTTATTGGGGCGTCCAGGCGCCTGGACGCCCCCACAATTTTTATTTTTTTCAAAAATTCAAAAAAATAGGGGCGTCCAGGCGCTTGGACGCCCCCAAAAATAAAATAAATAAATAAATAAAATATAAAAAAAATAAAAGAAAAATCAAAATACGGGCGTCCAGGACCCTGGACGCCCCCAAAAATAAATTGTCAAAAAAATAATAATAATAATAAAATAATAAAATAAAATTAGGGGCGTCCAGGCCCCTGGACGCCCCAATAATAAAAAATTTTTCAAAAAAAATATATATTTATATAAGAATATGTATATAATCCAAACAAAATAAAAAAAATACAAAGAAAAACCATAAAAAAAAAGATAATAATTAAGGGGATGGGGGTCCGAAACATCCAAATGTCAAATTTTATTCCATCAGAAAAGCAGAGTAAACTACATCAGGGGCTTAGGCGCTTTAGGCCTTAACTTCCCCAGTTCGGTTACATAAGCCCTCCACGGCTCACATTCCTCCACCACGTGCGCTAAGGCCTTTCCCGCAACACTTGTCTTCCAGGGAGCTTTAATGGCCTTCGCTTCCTTATCGTCCGCTTCAGTGCCCAACTCCCTTTTCTTCAAAGGAACAATGCCAGTCGGTGGCGGGAACGAATGGCGTGGGATGCCAATCTGGAGACAACACCGATGCGCACTGTAAAGGACGAACTCGGTCGCGCCGATCAGTTGAAGATCAACTTCGGGAGAAGGCCTCATGAGGAGATCAAGCGAAAGCAAACATGCCGGTGCGCAAGTGAAGAAGCCTTGTGTCACGGTGCGGAAGTGAGACCGCCAGTCTTCACGTTTCTTCAGCCACGGAACGCGGTTCACTACAGTACCACCAAAGCCTAACACGTCGGCTATGTGGTGAAGCGGGCTTTGTTGGAAGAGCTTCGAAGCAGTTGGCATTCCCTCGCGGTGGTCGAATTTGAAATGCAAATCCAGCCAGCAATTCAAGACAAGTGCACAACCAAATGGAGGCTTACCCATGCTCGAGGCAGTAAGGCCACTATACAGGTAGGCGAGGACAGCGGGTCCCACCCTCTTTCCACGCCAAATCCCGCAGATAGCACTCAGTTGGTCTTCCTCCACTATGTTGTCGGTATAAGGAAACAAGAGAGCACCCGCCAGACAGATAGTGAACCCCTTCATGATTCCCTCCAAATAGTCATCGTCTGGTGACCCTCTCAGGGCGTTCATGACCCACTCCGCAAGCTTTTGGAGATCGATCCCCTTCTGAGTACGGACCTTTCTAGCTGCGTCGGGCGGCATGAAGCTTCCAAGGACGCTTTCAGAAGTACCCCGTGTCAGCATCCGCATAGCCTTCACCTTCCCGTCACTCTTGAATTTCTTCAAACCAAGCAGAAATTCCACCTCCTCGAGGAGGATGGTCACCTCGAAGGTCGGGAAGATAAAGGTGTGGGTCTGGGGATGCCAGACCTCCACTAGCGCGCCCATAGCCGCCCAATCCATACGAATCTTCTCATAATGCTTGGCGTGAATAAGGAGCCCCTGCAGATGCTACTTCGAGAGTATGGCCCTCATGCCAATGGAGATATTGGAAGTCAGCCTTGAAAGCCATGGCAGCTTGGAAAACTTCCTCGGGCCTGGGAAGAGTGGATATGGCTGGGAGAGGAAAGAAGAAGAAATGAAGGAAGTAAGAAGAAGGTTCACGTGCGAAAATTTGAAAAGAGTCAGCTTACCATATGCGACATGATCGTCCCACTCAGATGACCCTCGAGGTCGGAAAGTCGCCTAATCTCGCTGCTAGGCTTGCTCCTCTTCATAACGCGGGAAGACTCTCCTTCCATCCTAAATTCTCCTCTCCTTCCTCTCCTGAGCTTCCAAAACCCACCTTGGTGCATTTGAATGAGCTAGCCTAATGGGAGTTCTTATAGGAAGGGGAGGGTGCTACAGGATAGAACATGTCACATCAGTGGTCATTGTCAAGATTTTGTCTGGATCTCCTTTGAACTGTGGTGCGATTCTGCTACTTTCTGATGTTGCTAACCTTTGCTGACCTGTGCAGGTTTTACTAACGGACATCTTTGTCCTATCTCCTGTCCCACCTTTCATTGGTTGGTCCCGCCATGTCATGCATTGTAATATATGATACGTACGCTACTAGAACATGCCGAGGACCGTGCGGCCTGAACGAATCTGGGATCTGAGTTCCCCTTCAACAAAAACGGTGATGATCCCGGAAGAGTTTGGGTTGTACGGATAGGCCGTTAATTTGTGGTAGCATGGGGACGATGGTTCCGTTCAGTGAGTTGGTGCGTGGATAAACGGGCCCCAGCCCAGTATCAGCTCACCGGATCAGTATCCTGACCCATTCTTCACAAGTTAACAATATTATCCTTGGCTATCTTCTATTTTAGTTTGTTTTGAATTTTTCTTTAAACCCAGCATGCATTCATATAGGACTTTGATTTATTGCGGAAGATCATTCAAGTGATTCGATTGTGAAAGCCGTTGTGTTTCAATTCCCACAAATATGAGATATTCCACTCCGAATGAAATACCGAGTTTCCTAGAGACGGCCCCGACGCTGCTCGTCCAAAGGAGACCCTTGTTTGGACAGACCCTCAGATATTCCTTTACCTTTTTTTGACCCACCTTGGCCGCAGCACTTCTACATTGGCTGGTAACCGCTACCCAAAGGTGAAACCTCCGGTTTATGACCCAGGTACTTCCACACCGAGAAGTTGGTCCCTTTTTGTTTCGTGCCTAAGCGCACATCTCACCCTCCCTTATTTGATCTCCGTCCAAGCAATCGTCAATATTTGAAAGACCTTCTTCAAGGTCGCCTCATTGAAACTCCAGGAAAGATTCCAAACAGTAACGTCAAAAGCGTGTCTCATCACACCTTGGCATCGACTTATCAGTCCGCTCCCACTCCATTTCACTCCACTTCGATACCATTCCACTACGTATCGCTCCCTTGCAAAGCAGACGCCAAGGCGGGGCAGCTGTAGAGACGCCATTCCTGACGTCTCCTGAGAAAGTCTCATATTACTATACAACGCCCCGCAACGGCTTACACATTTTGAACCGCTCGAATACTTCCTTTTCTTGGGTCTTCTTCTTCCTTTTTTGGCATCCGGAATCATCTCGTCACGGCATTCGGACGACATCAACACCAGTCGGACGCATCAAGAGGTTCCGGAATCAAGAAGGGGGTCTACCGGGCGGCCGCCGACGCCTGATTTGAGGACCCGGGTGGGTCTTAATGGGGGCGTCCAGGCCCCTGGACGCCCCCATATTTTTAATTTCTTTTATTATTTTCTCAGGGCCCTAAACAAAATAAAAAATATATATATTGATGGAGGCGTCCAGGCCCCTGGACGCCTCCAGAAAAATATAAAAAATATTTGTAAGATGTCAGTTGGCATAAAAATACAAAAAATAATAAAAATATATATATTAATGGAGGCGTCCAGACCCCTGGACGCCTCCATAAACAATAATAATAAAAAATATTTGTAAGATGCCAGTTGGCATAAAAACACAAAAAATAATAAAAATATATATATATTAATGGAGGCGTCCAGACATCTGGACGCCTCCATAAAAAATAATCATAAAAAATTAAAATGCCAGCCTTGGCACAAAAGACAAATAAAAATAAAATAAAATAATATATTTTGGAGGCGTCCAGGGCACTGGACGCCTCCATCAACTTCCTCACGGGCGCCTCCCACCGAACGACGGTTTGTCGTGTGTGAAAAAGGCCAAATTATAGAGACGTCCGGTAAGCTGGACGCGCCCATTTCTGAATCACGAGGCGCCGCTCACAAAACCACGCGTTGTGCCAAACCGCGTGCGGCCGTCGTCGGTTTTCGGTGGAGATGTTAGAGGCGTCCGGGACCCTGGACGCGCCCACAAAAGTATTCCAAAAAAATCAATAAAAATAGAATAAAATATTATTTCGGCCCTGATGGAGGTGTCCAGGGTCCTGGACGCCTCCACCCTCCGGAGCTCTATAAATAGAGGCCCACCCCCTCAGTTCTAGGGGAGCTAAGCAGTGATCCGATAGGCTGCCGGAGCCTAGAGGCTACGGAGTCATTTTTCTAACCCGTGGGGTCTTTTGTAGGTGGAGGTTCTGCCAGCTTCTCGGGTGCCCACGCTCGCGAGAGGAAGGTCGTCTTCATCCACCGCGCTTCTACGTCGTCCCCACGCTGCCGGAGCTCCGCCGAATTTCACCACCGGCACATCCAATAAGCCAACTCTTTCCTTTTCTTCATAGTTCTTTTGCATTCATCATCTCGCATCCATCATCTCATTTTCCTCCTACTCGAGTCCGAGAGGGGTTTAAAAGATAACACCAACCAGGTGTGTGTCTTCCCGTTATTTCGTCATTTTTATTGCAAGGATATGAATACTACACATTCATCTTTCTAAGCCACTTGTCATTTGTTTGTCGTTGTTTTGCAAGGGTAGCCGAGGAAAGCCCTCTCCGTCGGCCGGCCGGAAGGAGAGGAAGAAGCAACCCGCCATCTCCCGCTCTTGAGGTAGGCGCGATCACTTTCTTATTTTGGGGTCTTTCGGCCCCTGGCGATCACATCTTTTCATCGAGGCCACGGCGAGTCACTTCCCCAATGGCCGTTTAAATTTCTGTTCTCATATTCTCTTTATATCCTGTTATATTTCGTTCATATCATCGAGGCCGCGGCGAGTCACTTCCCCAATGGCCGTTTAAATTTCTGTTCTCATATTCTCTTTATATCCTGTTATATTTCGTTCATATCATCGAGGCCGCGGCGAGTCACTTCCCCAATGGCCGTTTAAATTTCCGTTCTTACATTCTCTCTATATTTTGTTATATTCTACTCATATCATCGAGGCCGCGGCGAGTCACTTCCCCAATGGCCGTTTAAATTTCCGTTCTTACACTCTCTCTATATTCTGTTATATTCTGCTCATATTCTCGAGGCCGCGGCGAGTCACTTCCCCAATGGCCGTTTAAATCTCTGTTCTTATATTCTCTTTTATATTCTGCTATATTCTGCTCATATTCTCGAGGCCGCGGCGAGTCACTTCCCCAATGGCCGTTTCAATTCTTGTTATTTAATTTCTGCACCATTCCCGTCCCCCCGAGGTCGCGGCGAGTCACTTCCCGCTATGGCCGTTTGAACCCCATATCTTGCTATATTATACTTGTCCCGCTCGCCTCGCCGGAGCAATCTCCCGTGGTGGCCCCTTCTCTCTCTTCTCTCATCTCTGTGTTGCAGCAAACAGCAAAACAAACAAAAAGAGGAGCCCGCGCGCTCTCCGCATCCTCTTCCCCGCTCCATCGAACTCCGAACCGCGTGACGTCGCTCACACCTGGAGCAGCCACTGTCGAGGTACCACTTGTTGTCTTCAGCTGCCAGGCCGACCTACACAAATAACATCAAGCAGAGTGATTTGGAACCCAAGATGAGTTGGGTCCAAGGACATTATTCAAATCTCTAATCAAATGTTTAGGAATCCAAATTTGCTTCAGCATGGATTTCCCTGGCACCTTTACTTCTGGTTTATTGAAATTAAGTCCAGCTGGTCTGGAGAAGTAAGTTCTATTCCATTCATTAGGCTTGCCACTCCTAGGATATCTTTTGTAAGTTTGTTGATCAACAGATTTTTGAAGATGATGATCATTTCTCCAGTAGGTCCTCTTTGGACCCATCTGATTGTAGTAATTCCAGCTTTTCTTCTGATCCACTTGCTTGGTCCATTTACCATTTTTGTTCTGATTGGTAGGCTTAGTGAAATTCTTCACAGAATTCATTCCCATTTTAAATGGTTGACCAGCACTATTTTTAGAACTTTCCTTCTGACCTTGAGTTCCCTTACTGCTATTTGAGCTGGATGGTGTGTCCAGCTTTTCTTTTCCCTTCTCTGGGCAGAAGGTAATGGTTTTGAATTGTAAGGGTCTTTTGTTAGTTGGGTCATAGCCTAGACCCTCCTTATTGAAGTTAACCCTAGCCCCCAGTATAGCATCCAGACTAGATTTTCCTCTGACAAATTTTTCCAAAACTTTCTGTTTGTCTTCCAGCTCCTTTTGAAGGGACTCAGAATTTTTTAGAAGTTCACCGTTGACTTTCTTAACAGCTTCATATTTTTCTGAGTTCACTCTACTTTCCTTCAAGCTTTCTTCAATTCTTATTTTGAGTTCATTGAGCTGATTTTGACTTTCTTGGTTTTCTCCCTTGAGCTTATCATTTTCTTTTCTTAGTGAGGTCATTTCTTCTAGTTGCTCTTTTAGTTTCTGATTTTCCTCACAGACATGGGTTTGTTCTTCAACATTAGTATTAAATTTTCTTTTCAGAACCCTATGCTCTTTACTAAGAGAATTGAACTTATCTAATAACTCAGCATAAGCATCTTCCCAGTCATCAATCGTAAAATTTTCAAAAACATTGGTAACCTCCTCTTCACTGTTTGCCATTAGGCAAATTCCTTCTTCATGCTCCTCTGAGGAAGTGTCTTCGGAATCTTCTTCCTCCTCGCTCCATGTGCAGACCATCGCCTGTGGCTTCTTCTTCTTCTGCACCTTTGTGTTCTTCTTCTGGAAGTAGGGACCCTTCTTCTGAAGATCTGGGCATTCGCCTTTCATGTGTCCCTGTTTGTTACAATGATAACAAGTCAGTCTCTTAGGATTTTTATCCCTATGATTGGTAGATTCAACATTCTTGTTAAAGGAGTATGACTTTTTCCTCCTAAAGGTCTTCCCCTTTCTCTTTAAAAATTTACTGAACTGACGAGTG
The DNA here is from genome assembly GCA_022559845.1 of Amorphophallus konjac. Taxonomy (NCBI): domain Eukaryota; kingdom Viridiplantae; phylum Streptophyta; class Magnoliopsida; order Alismatales; family Araceae; genus Amorphophallus; species Amorphophallus konjac. The sequence continues at coordinate 264,627 of JAHNEJ010002002.1, forward strand.
AGCATTGCCTGCTCCTTCTGGTCGAGATCTGAGAAGCCATCAGACTCACCGCTACTGCTGCTGCTGCTGCTACTGCTACTCTTGTTGCGGGATGCCTTGAGAGCTACATTCTTAGCCTTCCTATCACTTCCTTCACCACCTCCTTTGAAATTCATCTCATGGGTCATGAGGGATCCTATGAGTTCATTCACTGTCAAGGTCATCAGATCTTTTGACTCTTCAATCATGATGACCTTAGTGTGCCATGCTGGGGATAAAGATCTAAGAATTTTCCTGACTATATCTGCCTCAGCTAGATCATTCCCTAGCCCATTAACTGTATTTGTGATCAAGGACAACCTGGCATACATTTCAATAATATTCTCCTCTGCATTCATCCTAAACAGTTCATACTTAGAGGTGTAGAGGTTTACCTTCGAGGCTTTCACTTGAGTTGTACCTTCGTAGATTAATTGCAGCTCATCCCACATTCGCTTGGCAGTCCTGTAGGCAGATATACGGGCATATTCCTCTGGGTGAACAGCACACTGGATGATGTTCAGCGCTGTCTAGTTGAGTGAAGATAGCTTGACATGGTCATCTATCCACGCGTCCTCGTTCGGTGGCAGATCATACGGGCCAACAGTAATTACCCTCCACAGCTTGTGGCTCTGTGCTCTGATAAACACTTCCATCCTGTTCTTCCAAAAGAGATAATTATTACCATCAAAAAATGGAGGGCGACTAATGGATTGACCTTCAGCCATGAAGCTTCTAGGACCATTAGCAGTTCCCTGACCGTTCGTCAACATGATGCAAACCTGCTCTGATACCAAATGTTAGCGCAGCGAAGAGTGATATAGAAGGGGGGGATGAATAGATCACTCCCAATTTGCAAAACCTCAGCGGAAACTCACTACTTCGAAATACAACCCTTCAGATATAGCTAAACAATAAAGCTAACGCAGTGAGAAACTAAGACAGAATAATAAGGTGCGATTGGAAGAGGCCGTCCACACCCAAACACAATGCCAAACAGAAGGAAAGCACAAACGATAATAGCAAGCCACAGAGGAGATAAGAGATTTTAAGGTGGTTTGATTGTAGTCCACAATCTACATCCACCCCTCACTCCAACTAGAGTGAGGATTCCACTAGCCACTGCTAGAAAACTATAGACTCAGTCTGCGAACAATATGCTGCCACACAGCTTAAACAACCAAAGGAAACAAATCCCTCAACCAAACTCTGCTACCCACAGAGCTTGACACCTGGACCTGCTACCAGCAAGACCAGAACCGGAGATGGCTCTCCCTTCCTCCAACCTGGAGGGAACCTGCTAATGACAACCCGTCACTGGCAAAACCAGAGATCACAGATCTCTCTTCCTCTGCAGCCGAGAGGGGAACCGGAGTAACTCTCCCTTCCTCCAAACACTAGAGGGTAACAACTCGAAATCAGAGATATGAAGAAATGAAAGGAAAAACAAAAATGTAAACAAGACCAACGATGAACAACAATCGTTTTAGAAAAACCAAAAATAAATGTAACTTCCGAAGAAGCAAATTGGACTCTTCTCTCTCACTCAGACTTTTCTCTCACAGCAATACTCTCAAATCCTTTCTCTCTATCTTCTTTCTGGAACGTGGTGGCTCTCACTCTTTTCTTCTTCTGCTCAGGGATTCTGCTCTTCAGCTTTTTCTCTAGTTCTATCCATCTAATCGCAGAAGGCACCTTTTATATGGCATTCGACCTGACTTTCAGGCCTTCACATGAGTGAGTCTCATTCTCTCCTTTTCCAGAGCATTCTCGGATCACGTGCCAGGTATCATCCTCGGTTCACGTGCCCAATCATTAACCTGAATCATCTGTAGGTAGAGACAAGGAAATGTGATTAGTTAGTTCAGTCAGATATCAACGAATGTATATACTTTAGAACATCAAATGAGTAAGTGTATACACTGAGAGAGTGTATAGAGTTGTGAGTCTTCATGCGACCTCAGTGTATAGA